>CP053466.1:164738210-164977377 GCA_022644695.1 Cenchrus purpureus
ACTATGGAAGAAACTGTCAGATATAGTAGTATAGCGAACATGGCCCTAATGAGCCATTTTGTTCATAGATTTTGGTGATTCATGTGCAACGCGGTGATTGAAAATAACAAGGTGTCTAAGATGATCTTGAATGGATTTTAGGTGCTAAGAAAGATGCAACACAAACCAAAGACAAGCAAAGAACTGACGAAAACAAAGAAAACAACAAAAGAAGTCACCATCAGATGTTCCGATGGTCACCCAAAAGAGGGTTGGAGCAATCGCTAGAGGAATTAGCACACTACATGAAGTTTAAAGTTAAGGGTACCATCGGATGTCCCGATGGCCAATAATCTAGTAGCACTAGAGTGATTTCATAGGCAGGGTCAGAAGCAAGGAGGCACTGGATGAAATGATGGGGTCATTGGATGAAGTAGCGACCAAAGCATATTTACTTTGAATTACATAGATAGGTTTTATCCATTGGAAGGCCAGCGCTAGATGAATCGATGCCACAATCGAGCAAAGCATTTGAGGAATTTTGGATGTGCCAGAGAAGAATTTGGGTGTGGGGAGTTAAACGGATTGTTGCACCGGACGTTTTGATGCATGACAAAATAGACCTTCGGAACATCTGATGGTACTGAAATTTACTAACGGTTTGAGTAACTTCTCTTTCAGCCCATGAGGCTATTTATATCTCCACCACTCGCCCATTTGTAGTTGTTCGAGTGTGCTGAAGTTCATTGGAGTGCAAGCCACATTAAGAAGATATCCAAGCCACCAAAGTGCTTAAGTGATTCATCAAAAAGGCCCAGCACAAGCTTTAGAGAGTGATTAGTGCTAGGATAGGCCTAAAGAAGAGTGTGTAAGGTGTGCCAACCCTTATTCCCAAAAAAAGCTGTGCAAACCTTATGACCAGGTTCTTGAGTGAGCCATAGTGTACAAAAGGTGTGCCAGAACCATTGAGCATTGGTGGTTCTCCGACAAGTCTTCAACCCTTTGGCTTGGTGTGGAGCGGTGTCGACGATTGTGTGTGGAGGACATGGAGACCCCCTTCCTTCCTGGAGAAGCTCCTTAGTGGATATGACATCAAGGTGACCAAGAAACTTGGTGTGTCTTATTGTATTTGTGGAGCCTACTGTGGCAAGTCAATGGCGCCTTGGGAGGGACTTGGTGATCGAAAAGCATAGTACTCTTGTGTGAGTGCTTCAACAATGTTGACTAGGGATGGCTTACTGCCTACCGATACCACGAGATAAAAACTTATGTCAAGAGTTCGCTTCCTCTCATCCTCTCTTTATATGTTTCCGCATTTCATACTTGCAACTTGTGTGCTTATACTTTTCTAGAGTAGTATGTTGATATAATTGGCTATAGGTTGCAAAACTGTTTTGAGATGAAGGTTTCACACTAGATCAACTATCATTGCACATTTAGATAGCGCATGATCTAGTTTATATTCAAGCTATTAGTGCAAGACTTAGGTTTTAGGATTTTAGATAGACTGACTAATTCAGCCCCTCCTCCTCTTAGGCTACGAGCACCAATTCCTTTCAAGTGGTGAAATCATGAATGAAGAAGAAATCATTTCTATTCATGAGAAAGTTCAAGTAGGTGATGAAGAAGGGTGGTTTATTTGACAAGATTAAGGACAAGAACAAAACCAAGAGAAAGTCAAAGAGGTCATGATTTGGGTGTGGGAAGGAAGATCACTTCATTAAGATACTTTGGATGTCAAGATCAAGAGGAAAGATTCCTCCAAGTTTGACAAGAGCAAGTACAAAAAGAAGAATGTTGGTGAAGCTCACTTTGGTCAAGAATGGCATTCCAATGAAGAAATCTTGGACTCTGATGAAGAAGTGGGATCGTCCACTATGGCCATTGGAGTATCAACCTCCAAGTCATCTTTATTTGAAGATCGTCTCACCGATGATATGATGAAGATGATTTCACCCACGCTTGCCTCTAGACCTAAGGTAGATCCCGAAACATCTTTTAATTTATTGATGATGATGATGTCAATAGTGATGACGAAAAATGGTAAAAGATTTAAGAACACATGCCACTAAAAGAATAATGAAACTAATGATGAAAATAAATATAAGGATGAGACTCTTGAGGTTCAAGAAGAGTTATTTAGACTTGAGCAAGAGAAAATAATTGTTCTTGAGAATTCCCTTTGAAAATAAAATGAGGGTTTCAAGATGCAAGAGGTCTTGCTTAAGACTAAAATTGACACAATTCCTAGCCTTGAGAAATCACTTGCTAAAGAGAAGATGAAGGTGGAGGAATTAACTAAGGAGCTCTCCTTAGCTAAGGACGCTGGTGGTAAACATGAGTGAAAAGATTGAGCTCATATGATTCATATCCAAGAATAGTTCATATTTCTAAGGTTTGTATGTGCTCGACCTCCTTTTCTATAAGGTTGCTTGTTGTTCTATCTTGATCTAGAGGGCTGGTATAACCTATTGCATATCCTATTTTTGCAATTTACTTTTGAGGAAGTTCTTCATAAGGTTGTAGTTCTTTCTCGTCAATCTCTGGAGAATTCAAAGATTTCTCTGAAAATTCCACAATATGCGAAATTTTCGGAACAATCTTCGGAAACTCTGGAAGTTTCTTATCAACTTGTTCAAAGTTGTGTAAAATTTCCAGGTTCGACTATTCGTCCATCCTCTAATTAACATACTAGATATTTCATAATGAGCGTCTGGGAACCACATAGAGCCACTCGGTTGATCAAAGGTCAATGGACACCAACACTTCATTGATTACTTTCGGCAATTAGCAAGAAGCAAGTGATAACAAAACCAAGCCCATCTCATCCACTCTTATTTCCACAATGGCAAGTGGCAATCTTGATTAGCTCCACCCATTCCTATGTGGATTTTTGTGTGATAGGCCACGGGCCCGCCATGCGCCACATTAGCTGCCAACTAGTTCATCGTTAATTCAAAAAAACTTATTTATCAATGGTAAAGTTAGAAACTGTTTTAAAACAACAGGACTCTCAGGATATAGAAGCTAAAATTCCTAGTAGGACTAGAAGTCCTAATCCTAGTCCGGTTGTTTGTGGGCTCTTACCAAAACTCTAGGCTAGATTCAGAGTATATATATGAGGGAGATCTTCAATGTAAATCATCTAATTCAGAAATAAAGATTTGTCTCTCATATTTTGGATTCTCGTGTTCTATTGTTTACTTGTGCTTGTTGAGAGAGAGACACAAACATTGATGATGTGTTCCGTAGATATTGTTGTTCGTGAAGGAACAGTACAACTACATCAACTTCGTCGACTCGGCGTGATCCTCGACTCCACGTCGTCTGCGTTTTGGGTCTGCACCAACTCGACAACAAGCCGGCATCACGACGGCAGGTCCCTCGGCTAGGCCGAACTGTCCTACGCGATAGCCTTCGTTTTCCTCTACGCAAACCAGAAGGTATTGAATAAGATTAGCTTCTATTCGATTGTGTAGATACATATGCATATCTATCTAGAAGAGCATCCCGTAGATCCGTATCTAGTCTTTTCCTGCATATGTTTGCCTAGTTTCTCGCCAGAATAAGTGCTCGATTAGCCAAATAACAAGTAAGAGGATCAAAAAGGAAACAGAAAAGGTCGAGAATCTCAGGATACACACCACCGACGCGAAGATCGGCGGCCAAATTTCACAAATCAACTTGCAGATTGATTAGCAGAAAGCAAGGGATCGAAATCCAATCCTAATCTCAACCTAACCTGAATCCCAAGGCTTGCACGCCCAGATCCTAGACCTGATCAGGTCCGCCGTCAGAGTGTTGGCGTTGCACTGAAATCAGCCGACGCCGTGCACGCAGCGTTGAGCTCCTGCAGTTTCCACGTCAAGCCGAGCCGCACGCCGCCACACAGCGTTGCTTGTAGCCGCGCCACCCGTAGTGCCGCCCGTAGCTGCATCTGTTGCGTTGTCAGAACAAGAGGCGATTGTAGGAGGGAAGAAAGTGGAGTCCGCTAGGGTTTTGCACCGGCTCCCTCACCTTTTATGCATGGGCCAAGCAGGACATGTGGGCCGGCCCGATAAGCCTCTGGTTATTTTTTGAAAAAACACCTGAAGTATCAGAAATTACGAGCACACGTTTAAGAACTTGCAGTTTAATCCGGCAGAGATGAAATTCAATGTTTATACATGATACCCCCTGTATATTAATATGTACAAAATTAATTTGCTATTTTTATGTTATATTAATCAGAATTACACATAAATTCAGTATAAATTAAGGTATATGAGCTCTCTATTTTTTACCCCCTTTGAGGCTAGGGATGGAACTAAAACATCCGAATTGTATCATAGATTGATTTTTTTAGATCACAATAAAATAAATTTGGTGCTAATTTTTTATGCATTATAACCAGCTAATTATGGAAAAATAAAAAATTAGCTACAATTTTTATGGATTATTTGCTTCGATAGAGGAAAAGGTGAAAAAACATCCGTATCCGAATCCGAATCCGAATCCGAATTTCTTTTCATCATTTGATCAAAATATAGCACACATTTGGGGTTTATTTTGTATGAATCTTAACAAGCACAATGCCAAGAACAAGAATATAAATTTTTAGATACAAAATATTATGCCTAATTTAGCTAAAATCAAAAAAGAACAGCTAAAAAATGGTATCCGAATTACTATCCGTTTCCATCCCTGTTTGAGGCTCATATTTGTTTTTTTCTAACAAAGATTAATGGGTAAATTATGAAGTGTGAACCATTAATGTTACAAAACTCTACTATTTTTTTATTCAAGCATGCCATCCACTTTTACTTTTGTAATACTATTTGTTTACCCCCAGTAAACTTACTTGCATATTATTTGTCACCATGTAGAAAATGTCTGACCTTGTGAAAAGAGATCACTGACCTCGCACCGAATGGCAGCAATTACCTTTCTTGGTCCTTAGATGCTGAGATTGTATTGGATGGGAAAAATCTCCTGCACACGATTAAACCCACCAATGACAAAGTTGCAACAAGTGCTGAAAGAGCGCAAGCTCTACACTTTCTCAGGCATCACATAAGCTCTTCGCTGAAGAATGAGTATATGATTGAACGTGACCCCATAGTCTTGTGGAATGCATTGCATGAACAATTTGAAAAGATGGACACTGTACTTCTCCCTCGTGTGAAATGCGAATGGCAGAATCTTCGCTTTCAAGACTACAAGACTGTGGAGGAATGCAATGCCAAACTCTATGGGCTTGTCACACGCATGAAGTTGTGTGGCATTGCACTGAAAGAATCAGATCTCATAGAGAAGACCCTATCCACTTTCCATCCTAAACAATCATACTTAAGTCGCCAGTACAAGAAAGAAAATTACAAGAAGTACATTGACCTTAGTAATGCTTTACAACAAGACCAAGGTGAAGATGAAGAGTTGATGCAGAATCATCTAACTCGTCCTACTAGCAGCTTAAGTAAGCCTAAAGCAAATGTTGTTTCTTCATCTCAAAAGAATGAAGGAAAAGGAAAGATGCCACAGAAGGCACCTTGGAAAGGAAAGAACCAGAAGTCTAACAACTTCAAGAAGAAGGGACAATGGAAATCAAAGAAGATTTCACCAGGGGGAGAATATGGCAAACAGGACCAGGAATGCTATAAGTGTGGGATGAAAGGCCATTGGTATAGAATTTGTCGCACTCCTATGCATATAGTGAAGCTCTATCAAGAACTCAATGGTTAGCTCAAGAAAAGGAAGAATGAGCGTGAAGCTCACTTCGTTTCAAGCCACGAGTTTGAAATCGGAGAACCTTCCAAGTCAAAGGAAAAAGAGCTTGAATCTTCCAAGAATGAAGAAGAGAAAAAGCTCCAAATGTCAAGAAGATCCTGAAGATATGTTAGTAGATATCAAACCTACTGATACCGTGGATGATATCCTAAAGAATCTAGAGAGTAAAATGCAGCAAGATGATGATGATCTTCTAGGAGAAGAGCTTGAAGATATGCATGGGGACTCTAAGTCTTCCAAATTGTAATCAACTATCTAGTAGTATAGTAGTCATAGTATTACATTAAGTATTTATATTCCGCATGAATTTTGTGGTTTGGAGTCAGCTCGTGTAGAGCTTATTAATGTAATAGATGTCTTGTAGACTACTTTTTTCTTAAATAAATTTAGCGCGAGTCATATTTTTGTGTATTCTATTTTAAAGCATATTTCTTTATTTGCATAAACTGAATGAATTATATTGCTTTATTATAGAACTTGTGGAGTACAAATGGCTATGGATGAGGAATTGTATCTTGTAGACAGTTGCACAACTGATACAATCCTTAGGGACACAAAATATTTTCAGACTCTTAGAAAGATTGATGAAAATATTACTACTATCACTAGCAGTGGTATGCAAATAGTTGGCACCGGAAGAGCCACTATAATCCTCCCTAATGGAACTGAATTAGTAATCCAAGAAGCATTACTTTATCCAGAATCAACTAGAACGTTGCTTTCATTCAAGGATATACGTGCAAATGATTTACATATCGAAACAAATGATGATAATGGCGAAGAATGCCTAATCATGACTAAGAAAATAGGAGACAACAAGAAGATTGTCGAAACCTTTCCTTCCATGCGCAAAGCATTGTACTACACTTACATTAAGCCCATTCACAAACATGTTACTATGCAAGCAATTATTGGAAAAAATGAGTCATACAAAATATGGCATGATCGTTTAGGACATCCTGGTCTAAGTATGATGAAAAGAATTACTTACAATTCAAATGGTCATAGTTTACAGAAAAATAATTTCCCTAATCATGAAGATTTTGTGTGCATTGCATGCGCCAAAGGGAAACTAATAACTTGACCCTCAAAATTAAAAGTGAGAGATGAATCGCCATCATTCCTGGACCGAATTGAGGGTGATATTTGTGTTTTGATTAGTCCCCTGTCAGGGCCATTTCGGTGCTTTATGGTGTTAATCGATGCTTCCACGAAGTGGAGTCATGTATGTCTTCTCTCTACTAGAAATCATGCATTTGCACGATTAATTTCCCAAATAATTCAGCTACGAGCCAACTTCCAAGATTCAAGAATTAAATCCATCAGAATGGATAATGCTGGGGAATTTATCTCGAAGGTATTTAATGATCATTACATGGCTTTGGGAATAAAAGTTGAGCACTATGTGCCACACGTGCATACGCTAAAATGGTCTAGCAGAATCATTAATTAAGAGGATCAAGTTAATAGCAAGGCCATTGTTGACACATCTTATCCTATATATTTATAAGTCAAACAAATATGAGAAAAGGGCATAATTATTAATACCAACTTAGAATAGGGTGTCACTAATAGTTTTCCTGGAGTTTTGGAGAATTCTATGTCTTGCAGGGACTAATCAGAAAAAACAGGAAAACGAACAATTCTAGAAGACTCTAGAGGACTCTGAAACTCAACGTGACTTGGCATCCAAGAAAGAAGCATCTAGAAGGGGCAAGGATCCACCGAGCCAAGGCGGACAGAGGGGCCCACCCAGCCGGTCGGCACGGTGGTGGTCGATCGCCCCGGCGCCACCTCGACCCTACTTAAGGTTCTTCCACCGCCTATGAGGATCAATCTAAACCGTATGTTAGGTCGGTTTGATCGTACGGCGCATGGCACCTCCTCAGGACTATATAAGCAGCCCCGACCGGAGAAGAGGATCTCCGACCGAGGAATCCCGGATCAAGTCATCAAGTCGAGATACTACGCCTAGAAACACCATATAGCGAGAGTAGCTAACTAGTCTAGATCTAGGGGAGGCAAGGCGTCTACTTGGTTCCCGATCGCCTAGAAGTCGGTCGAGAGATCGATCTAGCTTCGCTCTTGTAAGTTCTTCTTTATAAGTTCTTTTACATTTGTCTTTGTAGAGACATATGTTCTTATCAATGATTATATTCGAGATTATATGCTTTGGTGTTTATTATGATTACATGTTTAGCATAGTTGATTTACCTTTATATTCGTGTATGCGGTCGTATAGCCCTCACCTAGATCATATGTTAACATGGGTGAGTGGTAAAGATAGTGTGTGCGTGGTGCTTATAATCGATTTACTCACGATTGCACCCGCATGCCGGGTCGTGTGGTAGATCGTGGTGGTGACAAAGACTATTGAGTCCTTTGCAATCCACCCCGTGTGTAGGACTAGTGGAGACTTATACTATTTGGGTTGTTTCAAGTTTCGCCTTGATCCTCCCGGTAGTCTCCCCATGCATAAGTATAATAGTTCTTCTTCCATGATTGTTAAATGTATTGCACTAATCATAGTATGCATTGACGTATAGTTTAGAGTTACTAAGGAGTATCCTCACTAACTAGGCTGTGAATACGCTTCTCTTTCTATATTGACACTTTCTGGTGGTTCACTATGTTATGACTTGATCAATGATATCATTATCATTATCTTTATGTGACTTACACCTGTTTATAGTAATTGATATATTTTGGCCACTCTACATTACACAACTGAGAGATGTGCATGTATTTGTTATTATAGATAGAAGACTTCTTTCCCTGTGGTAGAATATGTAAGGAATCGGATGCCCGTAGCCTAAGAGGGGAGGGGGTGAATTAGGCAACTTAAAACCTTAACCTATGGCTTATCACTATTTTCATCAAACACAAACTAGAACATGTTATCTAGATGTGCAACTAAGGTTGTTCTAGTGTGAAACTCCCATCCCAAAACAAGTTTTGCAACCTATAGCCAATCCTAGCAAGATACTACTCTAGGTAAATAAAGGCAAACAAGGATTGCAAGAATGTAATGAGGAAACGTAAAGGGGGATGAGAGGAAGCAAACTCTTGACACGCGATTTATCCCGTGGTATCGGTAGGTACTAAGCCACCCCTAGTCCACGTTGTTGAAGCACTCTACACAAGAGTATTGCTTCCCGGTCACCAAGTCTCTCCGAAGAGCACCACTTGACTTGCCACTAAGGCTCGCCATGAAGGCACTTGCCAAGTTCCCTTGGTCACATTGATGCCGCCTCCACTAAGGAGCTTCTCCACCAAGGAAGGGGGTCTCCACGTCCCCCGCACAAAGTGTCCTCACCGCTCCACACCAAGCCGGAGGGTCAAAGACGTTTGCCGGAGAGCCACCTAGGCTCCAAGGCTTCCGGCGCACCTCGTACAACTTGATCCACTCGAGAATCACCTCACAAGGTAGGCACACCTTGCACTCACTTAGCTCTAAGCTAAACCTAACACTAAGCACACACACAAAGCATGTGCAAGTCTATGGATGAGCAATTAAGCACTTGGATGGCTTGGATATGATCTTCTATGAGTCTTGAACTCCTCTGCACTTCCACACACTCTAGCAACTCCAAATGGGTGAGTGGAGGGGGTATAAATAGCCCAAGGCGTCCAAAGAGCCATTGGCTAAAGGCTGCAGAAACCGATGGTCACTTTTCCACAGGCGTCGGTTCATCCGGTGCCCTCCACGTCACTTAGCCGTTGCATCCCTACTGACACATATCCTCCGACACTTGCACCGATGGTCTTCTTCCCTAGCCGTCGGTTCATCCGATGCTGATAGATTCGCGGCCAAAATCTCTCTATTAGCAAATACGTGGGCGTCGGATGAACCGCTGCTGAAACCCTTATGTCCATCGGTTCATCCGGTGCTGAAGAGCTTTGCTCCTGGACCTCTCTGTTAGCTGATTTTACGCCATCGGATGATCGCTGCTCACCCATCGGTTCATCCGGTGCTTGATCTCTTGATTCATCCGGCACAACTAGAAATGGGGGCGTCGGTTGATCCGGTGATCATCATGTTGACTTGAGTCTTCCCGCAGTGTACCACTTCATCCGGTGATTGCACCGACACCGCTTCCAAGGGTACCATCGGTTCATCCGACGGTGGCATTTCTTTTCTTTTTCTTCCACAGTTTTTACCCTTGATATATACTATCTTCTCATTTTGGCATATGGTATTTTTGCATCCTTGTGACCTAGAAGTGTCTACAAAGACATGCTAGACAATATGGTTAGTCCCATAGATCATGCTGTCATTAATCACCAAAATCAAACTTGAACAAATGGCATATGAGGCCATGTTCGCTACAATCTCCCCCTTTTTGGTGATTTATGACAACACAATCAAAGCAAACATAAATTTGCAAAAATTGACAAAATTGAACCACTTACACTTGCTTGGATGCTTACCATCATCCAACTCCCCCTAGATGTGTTCTCCCTCTTTCATGATCTTCTCTTCACATATAGTTTGCTACTTCCCCATTTGGAAACATGGTCTTGCTTTGGCTCCAAATTCTCCCCCTTTGGAATAAAATCTCCAAAAAGTGTCCAAAACAAAAAGAGTCTCCAAAGGAAATTTAGCAAGTCCTAGCAAACATAGCTCAAAGAGAAATGTTAAATACAAGGGAGAGAGCCGCATGAACCATGATCCATATGTATGATATCAATGAAGATACCACATATGTGAATAACTAAGGTAGATCACAAGCTCATGAGACTAGCATGATATAAACTAAGCTCCCCCTAAGTGTGTGCACAAAATGATAGTGTGAAAATCAAGTGCACAACTACAAATATTTGTAAGATAAGGAAGCTTAGAGCATATCATGCAAGGAGGTAGCTTAAAAGACAAGAGAGTTCTTGTAACATTACCGCTTGTTGATTTTGAGCATTGCATACCTCCGGGGGTTGTTCCTCTTCTACCTTGTTGGCACCACATTGAGATAAGCCACTTGGAAATGATATCACTTGGAGATGACACCACTTTGAAAGAAGCTTGCAAAGAAGACACTTGGGGTACCACAAGGATTAGGAATATATGAGTACATTACCTTTGAACTTATATAGAGGCATAAGCTCGCAAGGACATGACTCAATAGCATGAAGCTCATATTGCTATATTCACTCTCTTAGAGATGTTAGATCACATTTAGAGTGAAATAGCATTCTCTTAGAGTGAAGTACCTCACCGGAACACGTCACCAAGGGACTACACAAGATAAGCTTGAAACAATGTTAGTCCCATAAACAAACCATAGAGTGAGCTCCCCCTAAATGTGTGCATTTAGTGTTTGAATCACCAACCGAATGTATGCACATTGTTTATGACAACAAAGAGGGAAGCTAACCCTATATCTTGCTCATGATGCAAAGAGAAATGGGGGCGTCGGTTGATCCGGTGATCATCATGTTGACTTGAGTCTTCCCGCAGTGTACCACTTCATCCGGTGATTGCACCGACGCCGCTTCTAAGGGTACCGTCGGTTCATCCGACGATGGCATTTCTTTTCTTTTTCTTCCACGGTTTTTACCCTTGATATATACTATCTTCTCATTTTGGCATATGGTATTTTTGCATCCTTGGGACCTAGAAGTGTCTACAAAGACATGCTAGACAATATCGTTAGTCCCATAGATCATGTTGTCATTAATCACCAAAATCAAACTTTAACAAATGGCATATGAGGCCATGTTCGCTACAGAATATAAATACGATACCTGGTTTTACTCCTGGTTAAAATGCTACAATGGTATATTCATATCTGTGTGCTTGCGGATACCCATTTATATATATATATTCTTATCTAGAGATCCAAGGCATATGTAAGAGTACCAATCTATGCGTTTTAGTGGCACTTCTGTCAGGGATGACAACCTAGATCGAGTGTGCTATGACCCGTAGCGGATATATCTTTTAGTTTATTTGAAAGCAACATCTGATATACACTTAGCATCATGTTAAGATATACCTTTGCATTTCTAGCGCCGTCGATAGAGATTGATTTTATATCTGTTTCTAGTCGATGACGTTAGCAATGTCAACAAGCATTTTTGGCGCCGTTGCCGGGGAAAGATAGTCTATAGCCTAAAAAATAAATTTAGTAATAGCATGCATGCATCTCTCACACGTAATGTATCGAGAACCCAAATTATCGTTGCTTAAACATGCTTACCCTTGTTCTTTCCACTTTTGTCTATCTGATTTCAGGGTAATGTATGAGTAAGAATCTTCCTGACAACTTCGCTTTTGCATCCGAGAAAATACTAAGGAAGGCAAGGCCAAAGCCCAAGTCTCGGCCCACGACCTCTGCCTTGGAAGATTCAATCGTACGAAGCTCAACACCCATGTTTAAAGTAATGGCAAACAAGACCCTTCGCGAGTACTCCGCACCGACCCCGGACAACATTCGTACTGGTCCGGCAGTCACTGTGGGAGACATAGCTTTTGAGCTCAAGCCTGCACTGATCAACATGGTACAAGCTAGCCAATTTTGTGGAAAAGCTCATGAAGATGCCAACACACACCTTCAACATTTCTTGGAGATATGTGGCACCTTCACGATCAAAGATGTGCCAAGTGATGCAATCCTACTTCGCTTATTCCCATTCTCACTCTTGGGGCGAGTGAAGCAATGGTTTTACTCCAACAAAGACAAACTTACAACTTGGACACTATGTTCTACTGCCTTTCTGGCAAAGTTCTTTCCTATAGGCAAAACCAATGCCTTACGGGGGAAAATTTCAAGTTTCCAGCAGCAACATGACGAATCTGTTCCTGAAGCGTGGGAGCACTTCCAAGACTACATCTCATAATGCCCACACCACGGAATGGAGAACTGGTTGCTCATGCAGACTTTCTACCACGGGCTCACTACCAACACCCGTGAAACGATGGGTGCTGCAGCTGGAGGTGCTTTCCTGTCCCTTGCACTTACTCAAGCTACTAACCTTGTGGAAAAGATGGCGTCCAATCAAGCTTGGAACAAGGAACGTCAACCCTGCAAGAAAGAAAGAGGAATGCACCAGCTCAAGGAGGTAGACATGCTGTCTGCCAAAATGGACTTAATCATGAAGAGTCTTGAAGACAAAGCCCCTGAGAAGAAGGAAGTCATGCAACTCTTCGAATCCCGCATGACCTGTGAAGAGTGTGGAACATCGACACTCGGGCAATCAATGCCCTCAGTTGGAGGAGGACGTGAACTACATCAACAACAACAACCAATATCGTCCCCAACAAAATCAAGGATGGACCCAGCAAAGGCCCAACTACCTAGGTAACTATCAAGGTAATAACTCTTCCAATAATTTCCCACCTTTAAGAGAGTTAGTCCAAAACCAGGGTAGAGTGTCTAAGAAGTTAGCTTCCAATGATAAAATGTTAGAAACTATTAGTAATAAAATGGAAAGTTTTTCTTCTGCCATTAAGAACCAGCATAGTTTTAATAAAATGATAGAATCTCAGATATCTCAGCTGGCATCATCTGTTCCCATGGCTAACCCAGGTAAGATTCCGGCCACCAAGAATTAGAATCTGCAAATCTTGTCGATATCTATTATGCAGGTCTGTGCTCTAATAAGACAGAAGAAGGCCCAACGTGGACTGACTGGGGCATGCCCGCCAAGAGAGGAAATCCAGGGAGGCCCGTCATCACCATCACTATTGGAGCCTACACTTTCGAGAATGCACTTTGTGACTTTGGGTCTAGCGTCAACATAATGACCAAGGTAATATATGAGAAAATCAATGGTTCACCTTTATTGTACACAACCATGTGCTTGCAGCTTGCAGACCTGTCACTATGCTACCCTGAGGGCATCCTAGACGACATATGTCTGGGGGTAGGAAGCTCCTACGTAGCTGCCAACTTCGCTGTTGTCGAGACTGGGGGAAGTGAGATGTACCTGTCAAGATAAAGGATCACTATGTCTTAACTGACTTTGTAGTTATGGACATGGGAGATGAAGAGCAAGATCCTCCCATAGTACTTGGGAGACCGTTCCTGAACACCACAAGAGCGATCAGCTACATCAGGACGGGCAAGATCCACTTCCAGTTCAGAACTGAGAAGGTACGCTGCTACTTTAATACTTATACTGACTCTGAGCAGCCCAAGAAGAACAAGACACGGAGACGCCTTCAGAAATTGCAACGCAAGCTGAACACGAAGTTGACGGACATCAAGAACATTGAAGAAGAGATTAAAGAGAAGTCCGCTCAGCTCCTACCAGTCAAGAACTCTGGACCTGTTACCCCAAAAAGGTCTCCTCTGAAGAAACAAGTTTGGAGGAAGAAAGACAAGAGTACACCTTCGGAAGATCAACCACTACCCGCGTCACCAATTGATCAATCATCGGCTACCGCATCTACGCCACTCGTTGAGATCATTGAAGGCACCATACCAAACACGACATTCCGACGAGGTGTCATAGATGAAAGCACGCTATGGGAGTAAGTACTCGAAATTCTCAACGAGAGGTAACTCGGTATTTATCTGAATATTTATTTTCTGCACTGCATATTTAAATTAGCATATTTCCTTTAGCATATTTACTTACCTATACCTGCATTAGAAAAAGACCATAAATATGTTTTTTGCATCTGTTCCTTAAGGCCCCATGTACTCCGTACTGTGGTGGCATAAAATAAATATTGCATTCGCATGATTTTGCTTTAGCATCCCTTTTGCATATAATTTTTTAAAATATGTGGGCACATGAAGGTCCACACTTTTCAGAAAAAACCCAAAAAGAAGTGGGCACATGAAGGCTCACAACATAATCCTAGAATTTGTTCCTTCGGGTATGTGCGAGATTAATATTTACAGGGAGAAATTAAGAAAGACCTGAAGGCAAACAAGTTCCAAGGATGAATCAAGGACTACTTCAAGATCCACCTTGGGGAGAGCACCCCCAGTTATCACGATAAGTATCGTTATCCTATGCTTTTAATATTAGCTAGTTATATGTTTGCCTAGAGTAAAGAGTCTTAGTTAAAAGTCTTAGTGTGAATAAATGCTAGAGTCTGCTAGTTGGCTTTTCTCTTTAATAATGATCTTGATGATTTATGCTTGGAAATGATGAATAGTTGCTCCGCCGTAATTCCTCTTAAATACTTAGTTTTCAGACCTAGATTCTCCTAAAGCTTTAAATGCTTAATTTGCTCTAAACCCAAAACCCGTGGGAAGTACATGCTTAATCTGAGTCTAGGCTTTGAAAGATGATTCATGAAAAGTTGAGCTGTTGTTTATCATATTCCTTGAGATGCTTGATTCCTGGTTTTCCTTTTAAATCATGAAAAATCTTACATGATGAGTTCCTGTGTTTATGATCCTTGAGAGGTTGTCATACACATCAAGATCATTCCACTCCACCAATTATGCTGCTTCTAACCCGGAAGTACGCATTCTCCATAATCCATCAAGCCACAAGCCATGTTATAAAATAGCTCATGCAACTCTTGGATATGTCTCTCTCAATATGTCAAAAAGATTCTGGGGCTACATTCGAAAAAAAAGAGAACAAAAAAAGAAGAGAGAGAAGAAAAAGTGAGATGAGAGAGGGAGAGAAAAGGACAAGTGTCATACTAGGCGAGCAGGGCCTACCTCCCTAAATAATAAATTTAGAGATGAATAATGGACACAAGTTCGAGGGCGAGAAGAGCCCACATCTCTAAGGAGAGAGAAAAATGGACAAAAGTCCGGGGCAAGTAGAGCCCACCTCTCCAAGAATGGAAAGCCCAGATCTTAAAGTCTTACAAAGAGAGATGTAGTCCAAGAGCTTGAGAAAAAGAAAAGATATTAGAAAAAGGCTAAAGGCTTACCACCTTTCACCCTCATCCATTCACACTATCATCCCACCATACATATCTTGCCAAGTGTGACTCCATACTTGAGAGGGTCATACACTGGATCTCTGAGTTTTATTTGAAAATTTTGCAAAACCCCAGGATGATAGTAGATCAAAGAATGTGAGATATACTGCTTGACTTGATTGTTCTGTCTTTTAATTGCTTAAGATTTACGAAAAGGCTACGCACCATGGTTAAAGGTAAGATGGAGCAATTTTGTTGAGGAGAATTTATTTTTGAAAACCACAGTACTTTTGAGGTGTGAAAGCGTTGTAGCAACTCCTGATCCTGCTATAGCATAGCTTTGCTAGGGACTAGCAAAGGGTAAGCTTGGGGGAGTTTGTTGACACATCTTATCCTATATATTTATAAGTCAAACAAACAAGAGAAAAGGGCATAATTGTTAATACCAACTTCAAATAGGGTGTCACTAACAGTTTTCCTGGAGTTTTGGATAATTCTATGTCTTGCAGGGACTAATCAGAAAAATAGGAAAAGGAACAATTCTAGAAGACTCTAGAGGACTCCGAAACTCAACGTGACTTGGCATCCAAGAAAGAAGCATCTAGAAGGGGCAAGGACCCACCGAGCCGAAGCAGACCCTGAGGGGCCCACCCCCAGTCGGCCGTGGTGGGGGCCGCCGCCCGAGCGCCACCTCACTACTGGAAGGTTCTTCCACCACCTATGAGGATCAATCTACACACAGATGTTAGGTCGGTTTGATCGATCGACGACGATGGCACCTCCTCGTACTATAAGCAGCCCCACGGAGAAGAGGATCCGAGGAATCGATCAAGTCATCAAGTCAGAGATACTACGCCCTAGAAACACCATATAGCGAGTAGCTAACTAGTCTAGATCTAGGGAAGCAAGGCGTCTACTTGGCTCCCCGATCGCCTAGAAGTCGGTCGAGATACTGATCTAGCTTCGCTCTTGTAAGTTCTTCTTTATAAGTTCTTTTACATTTGCTGTAGAGACATATGTTCTTATCAATGATTATATTCGAGATTATATTCTTTGGTGTTTATTATGATTACATGTTTAGCATAGTTGATTTACCTTTATATTCATGTATGGAGTCGTATAGCCCTCACCTAGATCATATGTTAACATGGGTGAGTGGTAAAGATAGTGTAAGCGTGGTGCTTATATGTATTTACTCATGATTGCACCCTGCATGCCGGGTCGTGTGGTAGATCGTGGTGGTGACAGCACTATTGAGTCCTTTGCAATCCACCCCCCATGTGTAGGACTAGTGGAGCCTTATACTATTTGAGTTGTTTCAAGTTTCGGCCTTGATCCTCCTGGGTAGTTTCCCCATGCATAAGTATAATAGTTCTTCTTCCATGATTGTTAAATGTATTGCACTAATCATAGTATGTATTGACGTATAGTTTAGAGTTACTAAGGAGTATCCTCACTAACTAGGCTGTGAATAAGCTTCTCTTTCTATATTGACACTTTCTGGTGGTTCACTATGTTATGACTTGATCAATGCTATCATTATCATTCTTTATGTGACTTACACCTGTTTATAGTAATTGATATATTTTGGCCACTCTACATTACACAACTGAGAGATGTGCATGTATTTGTTATTATAGACAGTAAGACTTCTTTCCCTGGTAGAAATATAAATACGATACCTAGTTTTACTCTCGGTTAAAATGCTACAATGGTATATTCATATCGGGATACCCATTTATATATTTTTTTCTTATCTAGAGATCCAAGGCATATGTAAGAGTACCAATCCATGCGTTTTAGTGGCACTTCTGTCAGGGATGACAACCTAGATCGAGTGTGCTATGACCGTATGATATATCTTTTAGTTTATCTGAAAGCAACATCTGATATACACTTAGCATCATGTTAAGATATACCTTTGCATTTCTGGCGCCGTCGATAGAGATGGATTTTATATCTGTTTCTAGTCGATGACGTTAGCAATGTCAACAGCCATTGATACAGAATTGTCAACTATGGGGGCATGTCGTGCTGCATGCAGCAGCACTAATACAACCTATACCATCTGCATATAATGATGTATCACCGATACAATTAGTGTGAAAAATTGAACCAAATATTTCCCATCTGCGTAATTTGGATGTGATGTATACATCCCAATACCACCACCTCAGCGAACCACGATGGGGCCTCAGCGTAAGCTGGGAATCTATGTAGGATTTGAAAGCCCATCAATAATTAAATATTTAGAGCCATTAACTGGGGATTTGCATACAGCTCGGTTCGCTGATAGCATTTTTAATGAAGATCATTTCCCAGCATTAGGGGGAGGAAAGTATCTTGTTAGGGACGAATGTTGAGAAATTACATGGGAAAGCACAGGGATCCTAGGAATGGATCCTCGCACTAAAGAAACTAAACATGAAGTTCAGAGTATAATCGATTTGCAAAGAATTGCAAACGAGCTGCCTGAAGCCTTCACTAATAATAAAGGGATTATGAAATCCCACATACCTGCAGTAAACTCACCAGAAAGAATAGAAATACCACATGAAGTGGATGAATTGGAATTCCAAGTAAAGTCTACATTGATTCCTCGTACCTTGAAGAGGGGGAGACAAAGTAGAATTACTAATAAAGAGAATGGTGCATCTACTCACACTATAGCTTCAGGGAGACGTCCTAAGAAGCTTAAGACTGGGCAGGATGAAAATAAAAATAGTGCAGGTACACCTGCAGTGACACATCTTGGAGATGGAAAACCCAACAAGAATGCGCACGCTCAAAATACTCACATTTGGAAACAGGAAATTCTTGATTTAAATATGGAAATTGATCAGGATGAATGTGAAAGAATAATGGAGAATTCAACAAATTTGAAACAGGAGAAATATATGATAGAAAGACTATTAATGTCGACATATATTTTGCTGAGAAGATTGCAAAATTGATCTAGATCCGGAGCCTAAGTCATTAATACTCCCTCCGTTCTGCAATATAAGCATTCTAACCATTCAAACTCAAGAAACAACACTGAGAGGAAATTACTTCTATACCCTTGATTTTACACCACCTACCAACTCTTCACCAACCTACCTACCCATTTTGTTTTGTCTTATCTATAGAAATGCTTACATTGTGGTACAAAATTTGAACCCCACAAATGCTTACATATTAGAACAAAGAGAGTAGAATGCAAGAAGTGTTCTATGCCCAAATGGAAAGAAGCAATCGCAACTGAATTGATCTCGCTTAATAAAAGACAAGTATTCGGTCCCATAGATCGAGCCCCCAAAGGGATATTCCCTGTAGGACATAAATGGGTTTTCGTTCGAAAGAGAAATGAAAATAACTAGCATTGCATAATAAGCCACACAGGACGGGCAGAAAAGGTTATGTTCGTAAAAGGAAAGAGTGGGAGGAGGAGGATGCAAAGCTAGCTGAAGAAGGAAAACAGAACCCTTGGGACCAATTTCGGACGCTCGAGGCCTTATCTCGGGCAAGGGTAGGGAAGAGGAAGACCACTAGTGAAGGAAGCGGGGACATAACATTCAGTAACCCTGCGGTGGTGGGGGTAGCAACTAGGGTGAAAACACTTGCAGCTTAGGCTAGTGATGGTTCTTTCCATGGGGTCAGGGAGAATGATATCCTCACCGCAGCACTTGAGACTCCAGAGCATCGAGGTCTAGTCCGAGGACGTGTCTAGTTCACTTGGCTGGGGTAAAGGGTTTGGTGAAGAGTTTGCTGGAAGAGCTAATTGGTGAAGCATTCACCAGAATTGTCTCCATGCTAGCAGAATCGCATTGTCCATATCTGAAAATGTACTTCATCCCCGCCCAATCACCACCGTCAAGAGTAGCGAGGAAGAAGATGTGCATGGCCTCGAGGAAGAAGATGCGCATGGCAGTGAGGAAGAAGAAGCACGTGGCAGAGAGGAAGACCATTGGCATGTCAGCAAGGACGAAGGTAGTCAATAGCACATTGATAGTCGATCACCTATGCTGGACACAATAGATAAGCGATAGAGCCAACCAAGTGCAGCCTTTGGATGGCTCCGGAATAAAGTGGAGCTCGCGACAAGCCACCGCCTTTCCATTGCAAAAGACTCTCCATACAAGACGGCGGGATGGGTATGCTGTGGTGCAACCTAGTTATGTGTGGGGCAATACGGGTCACTACCCTCTGCTTGTACCAATTGGGGGATGAAGTAACAACTAGTCGAGGCTCTCTCGTCAAAGGATCCAATAGTCAAAGAACAGATCCATGTACCACCCATTACGAGAAATACCAACCGCACCCACATCAGCAGGGTACAGATCGATGGAGGTACTACCGCACAGAGAAAGCTCAGCAGCAGCAGCAGATTAGCAAAACTACGCAGCAGGAGCATCGACAACAGCAGGAGGAGGACAGACAATCTCCGCCTAAGAAGCAGCAGCAGATCAAGAAAACTACGCAGGCAGGAGCATCGACAACAGCAGGAGGAGGGACAGCACTTCGCCTAAGCAGAAGCGCGACAAAGTGAGAGACAGCAATCTCCGCACGAACCACCGCAGAAGAAGGGGCCAGGAAACCTCTACCTAGAGATGAGCTTCTTAACTGTTTTTGGACAAAACGGGATCCAAAATACAAGACTGCTATGCCTATGTTGTCAGAAGCGGACTTACAGGCTGCTGGACCGAATTGTGCCAGGTTGCATGCTTATGCCATGGAACACAGTAAGGATAAACTTAGTTTTCCAAAGCAAAGTTGCTCAAGACTCCTTCAGTCTTGGTGATTTAATGTTAAACATTGCATTCAGTCATGTGTATGACCTTATAACCATGGTTGCTCTGGATGAGACCTTCTTGAGGTTGTGGACATTATAAGTTCCTTAAAACCAAAATATTTATTTCTTTAATTTTGACCACAAAGTTCATGCATGCTAACATTTGGATTTTTTGTAGGAAAATGATGGACAAGGCAGCGGAGATGAAGATCAGTGTTGGGTTTTTGGATCCATAGGTTCTCACGACCACAAAGATTGATAAGGAGTCTACCCTTGTAATACAAGCATTGAGAAATGCAATGATGAATGACTACGTGGTGGCTGCCTTCTGCACCGGTGGCCACTGTGTAACACTGATCATCTGTATGAAGTTCAAAGAGGTTTGGTATCTAGATTATGCTAAACATCATCCCGCGCGAAAGTTCGAAGACCTCCAAGTGCTTGTGAATTGGTCTGTACCTTGTAGGTTTTGTTCACAAAATTCAATCTCTTAGTGTTTCTAATTTGTATTGCTGATCATGCAGGGCCTCTGAAAATATATGCCCAAAGGACGAAGTGATGAAAGGAAAGAAGAAAAAGCTAAAATCCAATCAGACATTCAAGCACAAGCCCAATACCACTGTAAGACCGAGGTTTTTTTTATGGTCCCTTCATACCAATTTGGTACTGCATTAACTTGTCATTTTGGTACCTCGATGCGTAGTGTGCTCAGCAGCCATCGGGGTCCTTTTTGCATGGATTCCATGTGGCATTCAATATGTTCAAACTACCCGAAGACATACCTCACATCGAGAAGGCTGCTGTAAGTAGATAATGCTCACCCTTGTCTCTGGTCATATTCTCCATTTGATTTTAGAAACTAATTTGTACTTGTATTCTCATAATGACTGTATTTTGCAGGATTTCAAACCTGACCTAAATATTTCTACAGAAGATCTAAAGCCGGTCCGGGAGATGTTGTGTGAGTACATTGTTAAGGAGATCCTCGACCGAAATGGCAACCTCTATAATGGTACACTGTGAGTTCATTATCGCTCGACAAACTTGAAACTTGCGCATTCAAAGCTAGTTTAGGACCTGTCTGAGAAACCGCTTGGTCATGTTGCCCGGTTTAGGCAGTCAGACTCCATCCAAACAAAGCACCGATGAGGAACTTGAAACTTTAGCATGCATGTCGATCTGATGAGGAACTTGATGTGATCTCGCATTGTGTATATATATGTGATCTTGCTTATGTATATATGTGATGAGAATGTGTTTGTGATGTCTCCTTGCATTGATGTGGTGGCTGCCAAATCCTAGCGTTTCAGGATGCGCCCCGATCCGGTGGTCGCCAAATCGTGGTTCCGGATGCAGCCCAAAAAGCAGTTACCGAGGTGCCGTACGTATCGGTCACGGGCATTAAGTAAGGCACGTTACAAAAACTGATCCGTGAGTAACGGGCTTCACTTGGAACGCTCGTTACAAGTATGACAAAACTGTAACGGGTCGCATAAAGGCTCGTTACTAATACTCACCGGTGGGCCCTAGAAGTTGATGCTTTCATCGATACAGAGGAGACGCGTCCGCACGCGTCTCCTTTCGTCGAAGAGGAGACGAAAAAATACGTCTCCTTTCGTGGAGACACGTGTCCACAACAAACGTCTCCGATATTGAGTTCATGAAACGGGCTTGGTTTTTGTGCCTGTTACCAAAGGTCCATGTGGGCCCAGAGAAACAAACATTTCAGGTGACTGTAACTAGTTTTAGCAGTCTTTGTTAGACACCCGTTACTAATCGTGTTATGAGTATGACTCGGTCTGCAAGACGTTTAAAACTCCGTGGGCGGGAGAACAGCCATTCAGGTGGCTGGTAAGTAGTAGTGTGGTGGTTATTCGGCGCCCGTTACAATTACATGTCATCGATGCGGGCATCGGCCTGTTACCTTTGTTGGCTTATTTGTATGGCAGTCGATGCGGGCATTTTGCCCGTTACCAATGGCCATCCGCGCCCTTTACCAATGTCTGTTTTTCACGTAGTGACACTTTCTTAGCAAGAAAAATAGTTTCCTTATTAGAAAAATAGTTTTCTTCATTAGCAAAATAGTTTTTTCTCATTAGAAAATTAGGAAAAAGTTTATATTTCATGTGGAATATGGATTTAAACAATTTGAATTTGTGTAACATAATCTTGCCTTCATTTAAACACTAGTACCTCATGAGAAAAATGGTTTCCTCATTACAATAGTAATTTCTTAGTTAGAAAAATAGTTTTCTTCATTAGAAGAATTGTTTGCTCATTAGAAAACTAGGAAAAAGTGTATATTTCATGTGGAATATGGATTTAAACAGTTTGAATTTATGTAACATAATCTTGCCTTCATTTAAATACTAGTACCTCATTAGAAAAATGGTTTCCTCTTTACAATAATAATTTCTTAGTTAGAAAAAGAGTTTCCTCGTTAGAAAAATAGTTTTCTTCATTAGAAAAATTGTTTGCTCATTAGAAAATTTGGAAAAAGTTTATATTTCATGTGGAATATGGATTTAAACACTATGAATTTGTGTAACATAATCATGAATTTATTACATGACAATAATATATTTTGTTTTGGTGATACTATAATCTTGTTTGTAGATATTGTGGATGTATGGATATGAATAATGAATTAGTGTAACACATATAATCTTCAACTTGTTACATGATAATAATATATTTTGTTTGTTATATTCTTTATTGGTAGATGGATCGGCAATGGATGTACACCGACAAGAGAATATCCAATGAATTCTTTAATGGGATTCGGATTTCTAGAAGTAGCAGAATCGAACAAGCCCCGTCCGGCTTCATTATTTGTCCATGCAGAAAGTGTAGGATTTCTCGACAAAGACTCTTCACGATCACCTATACAAATGGGGATTCATGCCAAACTATTTTGTTTGGACAAAGCATGGGGAGAGAGGGGTTATAATGGAAGATGACGAAGAGAAGGCGACAATATTCGATTGGACTCAAGAAGGTGCCTTTGCAATGGGAGATGATCCAATGGGTGAGGATGATGTTGCAATAATTGAGGAGAACACGAACAAGGAGAAGATGAACCGCTTGATGATCTAGGTTAGGTGTTGCAGAGCATAAGGAAGATTGGTGAAGGAGGCAAAGAAGTTTGAGTATGTTAGAAGATCACAAGAAACCATTGTACCCAGATTGCAAAGAGGGGCACAAGAAGTTGGGTAGCACATTGGAAATGCTGCAATGGAAGGCTAAACATGGAGTTTCTGACAAGGGCTTCGATGAGTTAATGATGATCGTAAAGGACATGCTTCGAGAGGAGCAATTGAGTCAAACGAAGCTAAAAAGGTCGTTTGTCCTTTGGGTTTGGAGGTTCAAAAGATACGTGCATACCCTAATGACTGTATCCTTTAGGAAAGAATATGAGAAATTGGAGGTTTGTCACGTGCGGGAGCGTTATAAGATCCCACAAGATGACCCTTACGATGTTGAGGAAGAAGAAGAAGAAGAAGAAGAAGAAGAAGAAGAAGAAGAAGAAGAAGAAGAAGAAGAAGAAGAAGAAGAAGAAGAAGAAGAAGAAGAAGAAGAAGAAGAAGAAGAAGAAGAAGAAGAAGAAGAAGAAGAAGAAGAAGAAGAAGAAGAAGAAGATGAAGAAGAAGAAGGTCTACTAAGGTAATGTGGTACTAATTGATAGAGCATTTATTCTTCGAGTTGATGCGTTGGCACAAAGTAGAGCGTAACAAGATGACAAGAGAACATCCTCATGGGTGAGACTAGTTGATAGAGAATTCAGTTTGGTTTAAAATGGATGGATTCAATCCATTCGGTGAGTTCGATAGTGGTCATAGCACTTGGCATGTGACCTTATGCATATTCAACCTTCCGCCATGGCTGTGCATGAAAAAAAGTTTATCATGATGCCAATAATCATCCAAGGCCCAAAGCAGCGCAATGACATCGATGTTTATCCGTTGGTTGAGGATCTTAAAACATTATGGAAGAAAGAAGGTTGTTCACTGTGGGATGAGGACAAAAGGAGACCTTCAATCTCTGTTGCCATTTGTCACCATCAATGATTGGCGCTTGGTAATCTATCGGGACAAACAAACAAGGGATAACGAGCATTCACGCACGCTTGTAGATGATACCGGCAGTATCTAAAACACGGTAAAAGGTGGTAGATTGTTTGGTGGGGATCGAGACTAGAGCTAGATGGTGAACAAAGGACACAGGTTTATCCAGTTCGGGAGAGGCGTAATACCACGTGCTCGGTGTTGTATTGATGGTTCCACGATTGGGAATCGATGGAGTTTTTGAGGGGTCCTCGCCTTATATAGCTGGGGGCGGGGTTTACGATCTCGGGAATCTATAGCTAACCGATTACAAGATTTGGCCTTGGCTCAAGCAATATCTTTAACTAACCGATCTTTTCATGGGATGATATCTCCTCGGCACCTCATCGATCGGCGTCTGGTATCTCCACATGGGCCCATTTCGTCATGAAGCCCCTCCGTGTGGGACGGTATATCCCCAGTGGCGCTTCTTAACGGTGCAACTTGATCTTGACTCCGTGTACTTTTTGCACCCTATTAGCCAGTGCTTAACCTTCGTCCAGTGCTTTGAATGTTGTCGGATCTGATCTTCATTGCAGTGGTCTTTGAAACTGAACTCGTGGTTGCTTGGTTGAGGAGAGCTCTTCACCATGTTTGTGATTTGTTGATCATCGGATTGGAAATTGTACACAAGAGGCGAAGTGTACACCAATCCCGAGCCTAGATAAAGATTGAAAAGGTTTATCTAGGGTCAAAGAGAATCAAAGCGACCGCTCACGTCTTCTATAATGGGTGCCTCTTTGGAAAAAGGTACCTCGCCACCGTATCCCCCCACGACTTTAGTCAATGAGACTTTGTCTTGGTATGATCCGGTGATCGTGTTGGCGGGTTTCAGCGAATGGGCGCATCTCCGGATCGCCCATTAGGATCGAGGTTCGGAATAGTTAAAGTAACTATTTGAAGCTCTAAAAGGATTTAGTTGATTACCATCATCCCATTTGGGAGAGTACCACTCGGACCATCGACCGGTACGGTTCTCACGAGCACTCACAGCGAGGTCACTGTCCTAGTCATCATATCGTGACCACAGCTTTGGCCATGTATGGCATGCCTCGGAGAACACTCATGAGCTAGATTTTGAAACTCTCTTAGGAGTTAAAAGCAATTTTTGAGGCGGGTTATCGATAACTGGCGGCTACGTCACGACCTCACAAAAGCCAACCAATGATTTTGGAAGGCCCTTTTTAATTTTAAGGGTGTCTTCCGTAGAAGGAAGGTTTTAACCCTTTGGCCCGTTTGGAACCACGCCCAGAAGGCGGAATCGGGCGTCACGGATAAGGCTGGTCGTCGCCGCGAGTCGTACTGCAAGTTTCTCGCGAGAAGAATCTCTCGCGGCCACGACCGCCGCTGGTGGGGCCCGCCACGACCACCGTTCGTCTGCCATTTAAGCGGCAGGCGTGGCTCGCCACGCGCTCCCGATCACGTCGCCGCTTCCCCGAAACCACGCGGCCGCCTTATTCCTTCTCCGCCTGAATCCGGATCCGTCGCCGCTAGCTCGATCTTCACCGGTTGGCTCGGCGCCGATCGAGATCGCCAGCCGCTAAGTCGCGCTCCGGGAGTCCCGTGTGAGGTGTAGACTCCCGAGTCCCGGCGTAGCGAGGATCGTGGATCCCGCATTTGAAGAAGTCGGAGCGGCGCCTCGGCGGCGCTCGCCGTCTCCGTCGTCGTCGTCCCTTCCCGATGTGGGCGGTAGCCTCCACGAGGAGCCTCACCACGTGTTGGGCGTGCTCGAGTCTGCCGTCGGTGGCGGCTGCTGCGGGGAGGAGTTCCCACGTCGGCCGAACGCCGTCATCTTCAAGTCGGCCTACCTCCGGGTTCGGCCCTGCGCACCTTCTTCCTCGGCACTCTCTACTACGGTTTGGGCTGTGCCATCTCAACCCCAACTCCATTTTGCACATATCCATCTTTGTGCATATGCGGCGTTTCTTGGAATCGCCCGCATTTCGATCTTTTTTATTTCTTGGGTGAAGCCCCACCCGAGCCAAAGCCCGGTGGTGGGCGGCGCGATTCAGCTCAGCGAGGCACTCTGCCGAGTACATTCGGGCTCGTCGGCTCCAACAAGGGCTGGCACTCGGGTGGTTCTACACCACCAACCATGCTCCGTGTGCAACATCGGCGTGGCGACTCTCTCCCATCTTTGGGATGAAGAACTTGGCCAGCGGAGATGGGGCAAGTGTGTCTTCTGGAGCATATTCGAAGGAGGCGGGCTCACTGGCGTCGCGGTAATGGCGAGCTTCACTCGCACGCAAGCTCGGGATGTGCGCCCGGCGTACAGTATCTGCGGCGACCCGCGACAGCGGCGCAAAGCGAGAGTGATGGAGCTGAAGAGGCGCGTCCGTCGATGCCGTTCCCACGCGTCATCTCCAACCGCGGCCCAAGTGCTCAACTGGCGAACTATCCGCCTGAGGTAACGGTTTTTTCTTTTATGGGGCGCCCATTAGGGCATGAACATGTGCCCATCAGATGTTTGATGAAATTACATTTGTTGTCTGCAATTAGGATCGCGGCTTTTGTCTGTGGCGCAGCTCATTGGCGGGCGTCGCTGGCGGTTGCGGTGAGATGGAGCGCCCAGCTCACGTCGCGGGTGGCGGTGAGGCGATCCGGCTGAGCCGTCGGCCGGCCCTACTCGGGAGGAGGTGTGCCGCGCCGGCCGGCAAGGGCAAGGCGCAAGGCGGCCGGAATCTGGCGGCCTGGTCGCTCAAGATCGGAACGAGGTGCGCCGGGCAAGCTTGTGTTCGGAGGGCGAGAGGAGGAGGTGCCCCTGACATGAAGCTCCCTCGGTGGCCCGGCTCAGCGGCCTCCCGGTCACTTCACTTCTTCTCTTCCTTCTCGGCCATCGGGCCCGTGCCCCGTGGCGGACTGCCACCCACTCCTCGGCCGGTGCCCGCTGCACCGTCGCACCTACGGCGGTGGTCGGTGGGGTGAGATCCGCCTCCTCCGGCTCTAGTTTGCGTCGTGCATGTCCGTGTCCTCGAGTAAGTTTTCTTGAAATCGTCCATCCTTGTTTTCTTTTGTTCATAGGATTGAAGCGATCTTTATGTCTTGTTTGTAGACAGGTCCTGCAACCTCCCTTCCGAAGTTGATGAGTCATCCCGCCATCTGCCACCCGGTGTCGCCGCGAGTGCTTGGTGGGCACCCATTTGCGTCGGGGTTCGATCATGGGCGCTGATCTCTGTTGTGGCTCAGTCCCAGTGTGGGCTGGACACGTTGCTCCGGCGCTGCTGCGAAGCCTCGGCATCGAGGAGATCGGCGGGAGCTCCTCACTCACGCCACAGGCGCTCGCCCGGTTCGTGGCGATCGTGTGGATGAAGTGCTTGGGGATCCGGCGATCGGCGAGAAGCGGGCTCGTCACCATTATCGGAGGACCCTCCAGCTTGCGAGGTAATTCTTTCTTCCTCTTGTTGTTGTGAGCGCTTGCTAGCTGTAGTTGTTGATCTCTTCTTTGTGTCTTGACAGATGGCCTCGAGTCTGCGCGCAAAAGCGTGCTCGGCGTCGGCATTTGAGCGCCACTCTGCGCGCCCGGTTGGGCGTCTCGAGCAACATGCTCAGCGAGCGGCAACAGGAGGTGGAAGGCTGCGGGAGAAGGCGGTGCCGGCGGCGGTGGCCTCGGGCGGCGAGGAAAACAAGGTATGTTTTGCTTTTGTTTCGCGCTGCCGAGTACCGTGTTGATCATCTCTTGGCAATCGGGCCAAGCGGAGGAACTCAAATCCATGGGGCCCGCATGAAGAAGCTCCGGGGACGGCGAGGCGTCAGGCAGGCGTGGCGAAAAAGAGCTGTCGTTGGTTACCTTGCACTCGTTATCCACGAATGTTTGGATAGGTTCTCATTTGCAGATCTCGAGGGCGCATAGAGGGCTCGGTTCAAAGCTCGGCGGTGCTGCGATCGACAAGCTTGCGCCTGCGAGTCCTCCGTGCGCATTCGGTGATGGTGCGTGACCCATGGGCGTGCCGAGGTGGCGCTGCTTAGGTCGGCGTGGCGGTGAGACTACTTCTTGCTCCTTTGATGTGGATCGCTTCGCGGTAACTTTGAAGTCGCCACAAGATGAGCTATCGGAGGTGAACATCACTTCCGCCTCGTGGCTGATGGCATGGTGATGCCCTCTGTCGACCATAAAAACTTTAAAAGTTAAAAGTTGTAATATTTTGTGGTCTTTGTGGGTGCAAATCTGATCCTTGATATTTGGTACAAGTAGGCGCTTTACTCTATCTTTGCATAATTTCTCCGTAGTTAGTCTATTACGGAATCATGCTCGTTGGCCTTAGTTTCCTTGGAGCGTCTCATGGTGAGTACCTTAGCTTGGAAAACCTCGACCACGATTTAAGACATGTGCTACAAGTACTTTGATTAAGATCCTGTTAGATGAGCATTTTAGTTTTAACATGGAAAACTTTGCTATATGTAGTCCCATAATTGAAACTTGGGTGAGAAAAGGGCATGTAAGCATGTAAGGCATAACTTCATGGACATGAAATGAATTCATTGCCATACTAACATGGATAAAGTACAAGAACTTTGAAGAAAATGATACATTATGGGTAGAAGCGGGCGTATGCTCGATGTTCCATGAGTTGACTGTGAGCCTCCTCGCATCAGAGCACCGAATGATTTCCTTCACTATGAATGGCCCCTCCCATGCTGCTAACTTGCATGTCCTTCTTGCTTTGGATCCTCAGGACTAGATCTCCAAGAGCTCTCTCACATTTTATCTAGTGCCCAAAGCTTGGGCATCCCTGCACACTTGCGCGAGCGTCCTTCCTCGATCTTGTCGATATCCTCAATCCTTCCTTCTCGGCCTGGTTTAGTGTATACTCTCTTCATTGAACATGAGGTCGTGGGGGAGCCTCGGATCCATATAAAGAAGAAGAGTGACCCGAGTACGACCGTGTCCGGGTCCCAGTCTGCGGGGAGTTCGCGTAACCTTCAAGGAGTGCTCGGCGAGTTCAGCACTCGGCATATCGCTGGTTTGAGGAATATGTGAGTTGGCAGAACTCGGCGAGCACGCTCTTAGGGTCCAGGTTGGCCCCTAGTCGCCTCTTGATCCTCGTTGGCGACACCTTCTTCCTGACCTCCTTCTCCCTGGATCGCCTCCGCGGTGGTGATCTATCTATCGAGCTTCTCAGCGAGACTTGGCCTCGTCTGGAAAGATCGTGGCTATGTGGAGGTTCTCCTTCTCACGAACCTGTTTGAGGGTGACCCGTTTGGCGCAGCATCTTGAACCATGCGGTATAGTGGGGCACCGCCATGAATTTGGCTAGGAGTATGCCATGATAGGCTGAGTCCGCCACATAGCTTTTGTAGAATTCTCGATCGTGCCAAGGTTCTTGGCAGATCGGCCTGGTCTTGAAGGATCTCTGCGATCAAGAAAGCTTGTCGGTGGGCTCAAGTCCAATGAGGCCCAACTCATGGCGTCTGCGAACAATATGTCGAGGCCACTTTGTCCACCAACATCTTGCAAAGTCCCGTTGCGAATCGTGAGCTTCAACATCCGCCCTTTTCCTCGGTGGTCCTCTCGAGGTGATCGGGACTTACCACCGACTGTCCATTCAGCGCTTCCTCTCTGTAGGCCGCCTTGGACGTCTCGGCGACGAAGTCTTCCTCGTCATCATCCAGCCTTTCCTTGCCCTTGTCGTTCTTGGAGGGACCCTTGGGCGTCACAAGAAGTGGTTCTTCTAGCTTCGACCAAGTGCTTATGGTTCTTGATGGGCATTGCATGTCTCTCTTGAACGACGGGTCCATGCGCGGACTCACGGCTACACCTCTCGGAGCCTCACATGCGTTCCCTTATCTTTCTCTCGTGATCGTGGCGTGGAGAACGTGAATCATCGTCTTCAATGAGACATGTGCTTCAGCTGCGTTACGCCTCTTCACCGTCCTCCTTGTTGGTTCAAGAAATCGTTCATCCTCGAGGCCAGCTATTCATCTTGCAGCATCCATCTTGAAGGCGTGATGACGTCGTGCTCCTTGGAAAGGAAGAGTTCTTCTTCTCAGAAGCGTCGAATGTCTGGCTTGACTCGTTCTTGTTATCTGGTCGATTCTCCTGTTATCTATGTTTAGTATTGGCTCGTGAAGAACTTGCAGGTCATAATGTAATGAGTTCCTCAGCCCCTTGACTTCCTTGTGAGCATTATGGGCAAGTGGTTGCCATCACGTCGGCGTTTCCTCCGCCCTATGGTGAGTAGATCTAGAGCCATTGCGTGTCGACGTCTTGTCGTGCTGTCGATCGGACAATTTGAAACCTCGAGCCATGTCACCGTGTAGCCTTGAGAGGAGAAGCCGCGTGATGATCTCCTCATGACGTCCTGGCATTCGTGAGCGAGCTATCCGACTCCTCGAGGAATCCGGTAGTGTCTTCGTGCACTCTGTTCGCGTCTTTCCGGCGATGGGGAGCTCCATGTCCTCGGAGTCGCGCCTTGATTCACGGCGCGCTTGTTGTGGTTGATCGTGGTCCTCGCTCACGGCGGCGGGCCGCAAGTCTTCACCTGGTGCGCTCTTTTGTGGCGTGAGGCGGTACCCTCTTTGGCGGAGGATCGGCATTGTCTTTGGTCGCGGTGCACCAGGCGTGTCGCCCAATGTCGGTTGGGGCCTCTCAACGCCTCATTTAGCACAATGAGATTTCTTTGCTAGACCTTGTTCTGTCGTACTCGGGTGAAGTCATCCTCGAGCCTTCCTGCTCGTGCGGCGGGCAAGTACTGCTGCGGGCGGTGACTTTGAAGGTCCTCGTCCTCCTCCTCGTCGTGGGCCTCTCGGCGGTGCACTCATCCGCATTCTTATCATTCGGCCTTTTGTGCGGCCGTCGTTATCAGTGCTGTCCTCGAGATTGCTATGGTGCTCGCGTGACAAAGCGGTGATAAGTGACAGATCCGTGAGCTTGTAGACATAAGGATGTCGGACTACGGAGGGAGAGCTTCGTCCGGGCCGAGAGCATCGAGGGCGCAAAGGACCCGTCAGGACTCGGCTTCGCCCTTCGGCTGGCGCCACCCTCATCCCTGGTCTCCGAGTTGACCGTCCTCGCTCTTCCGGTATGGGGAGGATGCATCGCGGTTCACCCTCGTATGGGGAGAACCACGTTCACGGCGTGGTGACGTCGTCAAGTGGTCGGCTCGGTGCGGTCCACTAGGTTTGCTTCATCCTCTCCATAATTACGGAGGCGCGGTGCTCTTCAACCCGAAGAAAGCTCGGCTGCGGTATCTTGCCTCGCGATGGCGATGGTGTCGACCATGTGACTAATGACCGATCAAGATTCAAAGATCGTCTGGAGGGTTTGATGACCTGCGACCGTCATCTCGAACCGGGAGGGTTGGCCTCCTTGTACATCGAAAAAATCGGCGGGGGGCTTGTCGATTGGATCGCTGGTATCCTCAGCGCTTGTAAACCGCTCAAGGCTTTGTGGTGATCACGTGTCGGAGAAAATGGGATCTCTCCATGATGTGATGAGGAGTCACGTAGCTTTGCCGTCGTGGCGGAGGAGGTAATTCCCAGCGGCGAGGCAAGGCAACTAGCAGGATCTTGACTGCGGCCATCATGCTCGCCAATGCGAACCCCTGACGCGCCAACTATGTTCAATGACGGCTCCACCACGGTAGGCTATGGTGGTAGATTGTTTGGTGGGGATCAGAGACTAGAGCTAGATGGTGAACAAAGGACACAAGGTTTATCAGTTCGGGCCGGAGGCGTAATACCCTTCATGCTCGGTGTTGTATTGATGGTTCCACAATTGGGAATCAATGGAGTTTTCGAGGGTCCCGCCCTTATATAACTGGGGGGTTTACGATCTCGGGGAATCTATAGCTAACCGATTACAAGATTTGGCCTTGCTCAAGCAATATCTTTCCTAATGGATCTTATTCATGGGATGATATCTCCTCGGCGCCGCCTCATCTCGTGCATATCACGTATCTCCAGAGATACCGTCATGAAGCCCCTGTGTGGGACCGAGGTATATCCCCACAGTCCGCTTCTTAACCAACTTGATCTTGACTCGTGTACTTTTGCGCACCGCCATTTAGCCGAGTGTACGCCTTTCGTGAGTGCTTTGAATGTTGTGATCTGATCTTGAAGAGTGGTCTTTGAAACTGAACTCGTGGTTGCCGGGTGGTTGAGGAGAGCTCTTCACCATGTTTGTGATTGTTCGGATCATCCGATTGGAAATTGTACACTTTTCGAAGGCGAAGTGTACACAGTCCGAGCCTAGATAAAGATTGAAAAGGTTTATCTAGGGTCAAAAGAAAGCGACCGCTCACATGTCTCTATAATGGGTGTTTGGAAAAAAGGTACCTCACGCCTGTATCCCGACCGACTTTAGTCAAGAGACTTTGTCTTGGTATGATCCCGGGTGATCGTGTTGGCGGGTTTTATTTGAATGGGCATCTCTCGCCCATTAGGGCATCCGAGGTTCAATAGTTAAAGTAACTATTTGAGCTCTAAGGAGTTGTATTACCATCATCCCATGGGAGAGTACCACTCGGATCATCGACCCGATGCGGTGTTTGGTTAGAGCTCACCCTATGCCAAATTTGCCGTATCGTGTTCTCACGAGCACTCGCGAGGTCACTGTCCTAGTCATCATATCGTGACCGAACAGCTTTGGCCTATGTGGCATGCCTCGGAGAACACTCATGAGCTAGTAGATTTTGAAACTCTCTTAGGGGTTAAAAGATTTTTGTGGGTTATCGATAACTGGCATGCGTGACTGGTCACGGCCTAAGTGCTTTAAGCCAACCAATGATTTTGGGCCCTTTTAATTTTAAGGGTGTCTTCGTAGAAGGAAGGTTTTAACCCTTTGGCTTTGGAACCACGACCCATAGGCCTAATCGGAGCGTCACGGATAAGGCTTGGCTGCGTCGCCGAGTCTCAGTTTCTTGAAGAATCTCTGCGGTTTGTGACGCGGAGGGGCCCGCCAAACCGCCCGCCATTTAAAAGCCAGGCGTGGCTCGCAGCTCCTGATCCGTCGCCTTCCCATAGGAAACCAGCCGCCTTGCTTTTCCTTCTCCGCTCCCGCTTCGATCCGGGATCCGCGCGCATTGCTCGATCTTCACGGTTGGCTCAGCTGTGCGGCTCGAGTCGTGGCGGTAGCTCACTTGTCCCGGCGTGGCGAGATCGTGGGATCGCATTAATCGTGGCGCCTCGAGCGCTCGCCGTCTCCGTCGTCGTCGTCGCCCAGCCGATGCGGGCGAGAGTGGGCTTTAACGCCTCTATACTACGTGTTCAAGCCACGAGGGATGGCGCCTACCACCGACCTCGCATCGGTGGAAAGCGGTGTTGGGCGTCTTGCAGCCGGAGCCGAGTCATAGCTTCGTCGAGTGCGTTTGGTGGCGGCTCGGCTTATCGCTTCTATGAGGGAGGAGTTCCCGTCATGTGAACGATCGGATCACGGGCGTCATTTGATCACGGACTGACGAGATCAAATGGCTTCGAGTCGGACTACCTGGGGGCATGGCGGATTCTTGCTGTTCGATTAGTTCGCAGGTTACGTCGTCGTAGCTCGTGCACCTTCTTCCTCGCTGCTCTACTACTACGGTTTGGGAGTGCCATCTCAACAACTCCATTTTGCACATATCCATCTTTGTGCATCTGCGGCGTTTCTTGGAATCGCCGCATTTCGATCTTTTCGTTATTTGGGTGAACACCCGAGCCAAGCCCGGTGGTGGGCGGCTTCCAACTCAGCGAGGCACTCTCGAGTACATTCGGTGGCTCGTCGGCTCAACAAGGGTTAACTGGGTGGTTCTACACCACCAACCATGCTCGGTGCCTGCGTCGGCCGGCGACTCCTCTCCCATGTTTGGGATGAAGAACTTGGCCAGCGGAGATGGGGCTGTCCGCTGCATATCCGGAGGTGAAGGAGGCCGGGCTCAAGCATCCGGTGGCGAGCTTGTCTGCATTGCGCAACCATCGGATAGGTGCGCCCGGCGTCTGAGTATGCGGCGGCGACCCGCGACACCCGGAATTGAATTTTGCATTTCACCGTGGCGTAGCCACGTGGGCGAGAGTCGCCTGTGGGAAGCGGTGCAACAAATGGTTTGCCCGATCCATATGGGCCGAAAAGATGCTCGTTGAAGGTCCGTCGTACCCTAAGTAAAATCATTTGGTCCCGAACTTTTCATACTGCCATAAACATGGATTTCCGCATCTCCAACCGCACGCGATTTTAGCGGACCCGTTCAACTGGCGAACTATCGCTGAGGTAACGATTTTTCTTTATAGGCGCCCATTAGGGCATGAACATGTGCCCACGGATGTTTGATGAAATGTTGTTTGTTTGTCTGCGAAATTGTAGGATCGCAGGCTTTTGTCTCTGGCGCTCGGCTCGGCAGGCGGTCCTGGCGTCGCCTTGGCGAGCTGCACGGATGGAGCGCGCGGGGCTCACGTCATGGTGGCGGTGAGGCGATCCGGCTGAGCCCGTCGGCCCCTGCCCCTCCGGAGAGGTGTGCCGCACCAGCCGGCAAGGGCAAGGCGCAAGGGCTGGAATCTGAGGCGCGTCGCCCACAGGTCGCTCAAGATCGACGAACAGGTGCCGGCAAGCTTGTCTTGTCGGAGGAGGAGGAGGTGCCTCACCCTGACATCGGACGCTCCCTCGGTGACGGCGAGGGCTCGCATGCCGCTGCAACCTCTGCAGCCCCTACAATGGCCTAACTTCACTTCTTCTCTTCCTTCACCATCGAGCCGGTGCCGTGGCGGGGTTCCCTGCATCTTGCTGTACTGACCTTCACAAGGAAGCACATCCGGTGAGCTTTTTTCTAAAAATGGCCCCAATCATCCTTTGTTTTGTTTTGCTGGTAGGACTGATCATTATGGGGCAATTACCCGAATTCCTAAGCGGCACCTTCTGGTTTGGCTTTTCTGAAGATTTCCTAGACCCTCGTATAGTTCCTTCCGAAGTTGTGAGTCCAAGTTTTTACTCCTCCTGCTACCCTAAATCAAGGCATAGCGTACTGTGGCATTGCCCGTCCGGCGAGGTAATTTTCTTGGATGGGCACCTTTGTTTTTCTTGAAGTAATGCGATCGTAAAAGTTCGATGCTCCTCTGTTGCATATGATAACATTAGGTCGTGTTTTTTTCAGAGAGATCCCGTAGCTAGCAAGCCCTTGTCAGTCTGGACATCCCTCGCTCAGCTCGCATCTAAAGCCGCCTGTACCCCGCTTAGGCGCCGGTTGCCCGCCCCGTGCCTTGCGATCAACAGGTCCGGCTACGGAGATAGGCACGAGATCGATCCCTATGATAGCCGCTGCACGCCGAACCGGATCCCATTGCTGCCGCGTCCGATCGGTCAGTCCCTAGCCCGTGATCTAGACCGTCGCAGGATGCTTGGCGTACCGTCCTACGAGGATGAAGTGCTTTTATCTTGGGGACATCGACGAGATTCCACGCAATGCAAGCGCCTCTAGGCTGTCTCACTGGGCGTAGTCAGCTGCTGACAATCCTGTGTCCCTCGCATCGCACGTGTGACGTAGGCCACCGTTTCAACGGGTGGCACCGGCGCGACAGGGACGCTTTGCACGCCTGACAGGATTCGTACAAACTGGCGCGAAAACGCTCATCGCACTTGTCGATGAACTTTCATCAGTAACGGCTTGCGATGCGGCGGTCAGCGGTGAAGGTCACATCAGGCTAGGTAATTCTTGGCCTCTTGTTGTTGTGAAGCAGTGCCGTTAGGACGCTGCCAGTCGGTAGTTGGTAATTTGATCTCTTCTCGATTGATCTTCATTTAAAAGAGCCTCGAAGTCGCTAGCTTTGATTGGTTTAACGCCATACTCGCTGTTGAGTGTGCGGCAAAAGTGGCTTGTGAATGCCGTGGGGCTGTATGCGTAAGTCGACTCAGAATGTGCGCAGTGCATCCCGAGCCTTTCCACCAGTGTGGTCCGTGGCACGTTTGACGTTCTGACCGTATTTTCCGGCTACCCAGCCCTTTCAGATAACTGGCTCAGGTTGTTAATGGGGTACGTGGGCCACTATTGCTCTGTGGCGGGAGCTCTCCTAGTTAGGGGAGCCTTCGGACTGATATCCGCGTTCTCTGACGCTGAATCCGTTAGCGGACCCCGGGTAAGGCTAGTGTAGCATGGCTCGAGGAGCAATGACATGGTCCCCGACCCTCGACACGACCTCCAGCTCAAGTGCATGATGGAGGTGGAGAGGTCACCGACAATCCCACCATTGACCGCTGCTATGTCGAGTGGAAACTAGAGGCAACTAAGACGCTCCTCTTCGGAGCCCACTTTGGGTAATTTTCAGCAACGGTGCGGGCATTGGTCTTGCCCCTTCGCAACAACGCGTATTGTCAAGGACTTTCCGACCAGGAAAATTTTCTTCCTCATTGGGTTCAAGTTGTGACGGACCCCCTTATGTTGATTATGTTTTGCTTTTGTTTCGCTGCGAGTACTTCGTGTTGATCATCTCTTGGCAACGGCCGGGCCAAGCAGATTGAGGAGTACCTCAAATCTGCGGGTATGCTGTCAGCCGACGACGAAGAACATGAAGAAATCGCTGGGCCGACGAAAGACGCTGAGCGACGGCAGAAGGTGTGCCCAGGCTTCAAATATTCGGGCGCGGGCGGCGTTCATTTTGTAACTCTTACTAGCTGGGGCTGAGAAATGGGCCCGGCGAAAAAACGGCAGCATTACTTTTGGTTACCTTGCACCGTGTTATCACGAATGTTTGTCGATAAGTGCTCGGCGTTGAGCAAATTTCCGGTGAAAACAATTTGCCCAATATGCAGATCTCGAGGCCCATCATCGGAGGGCTCGGTTCAAAGCTCTCGGCGAGCGCGCTTGAGCTTGCGCCTTGCGAGTCCTCCTCCGTGCAACAGTTCGGTGATCCGTGGTGCGTCGCCACCCTTCGAGCGTGCCGGGCGGTGGGCGCTTCCCCGCTGTCTTGCGGTCGGCGTGGTGCCAGCCGCGCCTCGCCGTCTTTCTACCCCTCGATCAGCGTGGATCGCTTCGCGTTGCACGCGTGAGCTACTTCTGGAGGAGGTGAAGGACACGGCGGAGCGACTGCGGCAGCGTGGCGGTGGCTGATGAAGAGGTTGATGGTGAAGCCCTCCTGTCCCAGCCATAAAAACTTTAAAAGTTAAACGTTGTAATATTTTGTGGTGCTGTGGGTGCACCGGTACTTTGATTCGTTGATATTTGGTACTTTTAAGTAGGCGCTTTACTTTGACGTATCTTTGTAATCGTTAATTTCTCCGGTAGTTAGTCTCACATTACGGAAGTCGTAGGCTCGTTGGCCTTAGTTTCCTAGCGCAGAGGGCGTACTCTCATACACACATAGTACCTTAGCTTGGCGAAAACCTCGACCCAAGATCCGTGTTAGATGAGCATTTATTTAGTTTTAACATGAAAAACTTTGTCAGTATGTAAAAGCGGTCCCCGGTTTCAATTGAAACTTGGGTGAGAAAGGGCATGTAAGCAGATGTAAGAGCGAAGTAAAAAAAACTTCATGAGATATGAAACTGAATTCATTGCCATATACTGCTAACATGGATAAAGTACGAAGAACTTTGAACAGAAAATGATACATAGCTTTATTATGGGTAGAAGCGGCGTAGGTGCTCGATGTTCCATGAGTTGGGCACATCAGAGCCGTCCTCCCGCATCAGCCGATAAGCACCCGGCCTGGTGATTTCCTTCACTATGAATAGCCCCTCCCGTGGGGCTGCTAACTTGTGCATGTCCTTCTTGCTTTGGATCCTAAGCAGGACTAGATCTCCGACGCAGAAAGCTCTTTCCTGCACATTTTTATCGTGGTAACGCCGCAAAGCTTGGGCGTAGCTGCTGAATTGTTACCGCCGTCCCCTTCCTCTGTCGACGATATCCTCAATCGCGCCTTCTCTCTCGTTTTCATCATATACTTCAACTCTCGGTGCATTGAACATGAGGTCGGTGGGGAGCACCGCCGCATCCATATACCAGAAGAAAGGAGTCCACCAGCACGACTGACTCGTGTCCGCAGTCCCCGTGCTACCGCAGGAGTTCGCGTAGCCAGCGGGTCGCGTACTTTGTTCAGGCGATCGAAGATGCGCTTCTTGAGTGCCTCGAGCACCGCCTCGTTAGCTCGCCGACTTGGCCATTGGCACGCGGGTGCGGCGAGGCGCTGCCACCTTGATGAGGAGTTCGTCGAATATTCCCGAACTCCCTTCCGAAGTTAGTACCCGTCGGTTATTATCCTGTTAGGGACACTGAATCTATGCATGATTTCTCCTATGAACTCAGCTGCCTTGGCAGCTGTGAGCGCCTTGATTAGCTTGACCTCTATCCATTTGGTGAACTTGTCGATCGCTACCGTGATGTGGTCGCATTCTCCGGATGCTTTCTTGAAAGGCCCGATCATGTCGAGTCCCCGACGCCAAGGGCCATGAAATAGGTATCGTCTGCGAGCTTGGGTGAACGTATTTGTTTTATAAGAACCGCATCCTCGCAACGTTTCACCAAGATCTCCGCGACGGCCGTGGGCCAAGAGAAGCCGATCGAAAGCTTTTCCAATAATAGTTCTTGCTCCGGCATGGTTGCCACACATGCCTCCATGAATTTCCGCTAGGAGTTGTCATCCTTCTTCCTCCCAGATGCATACGAGTACTCGGGATCTGTCCGCCTCGGCGATACAGTTGTCGCCGACTGTGACATAGTTCTTGCTCTTGTGATCGATCCGTCGGCAGCCGTGTCTCCCTTTCCTGACATGGTAAAGGATTCGGGAGCGTGCCGTCCTTGATGTACTCGACCATCTCTGAGATCCACTCGGGTTGTGGTTCGATCATTAGGACTTCGCCGAGTCCTTCTGATGGATCGACTTGCGCATCGGGGTTCTTGATGGAGGGCTTGATCAAGTCTTGAACAAAGACGCCGGGTGGTACCTGGGCTCTCGTGGATCCCATGTTTGCCAACTCGTCGGCCGCCTTGTTATCGTCGCAGAGTACGTGCTGAAACTCTAGGCCGTAGAACATGCCTTCAAGTTTGCGGATCTCGCGCAATACGCGTCCATCTTCTCGCTTGTCCGGTTCCATTTCTTGTTAACCTGGTTTACCACCAGGGCAGAGTCGCCCTTGACCATCAAGTATTTTATCCCGAGCGATACGGCGATACGGAGCCCGTGGAGGGCCGCCTCGTATTCGGCCGCGTTGTTCGAAACCTTGAACATGACCTGCAACACGTATCGCAGTTTCTCTCCTGTTGGGGAGATGAAAATTATGCCGGCCCGCCTCCTTTAATCCTGAGTGATCCATCAAAGTACATGGTCCAGTACTCAGGTTCAGCGGCAGTGGATGGCGTCTGGATCTCCGTGTACTCTGCCACAAAGTCTGCGAGTACCTGCGACTTGATCGTGTCGCACGGTACGAAAGTTATATTGTGTGCGGCCAGCTCGATGGACCACTTCACGATCCTTCCCATGGCATCTCTATTGTGCGGGATGTCGCCTATGGGGTAGTCGGAAACTTGCGTGATTTTATGGGCTTCGAAGTAGTGCTTCAACTTGCGTGCGGTGATCAACGGTCGTGAGAGCGGTTCTACACGATTGTTCTGCACCTTAGAGTCGGTCAACACCTCACTTATGAAGTAGACCGGCCTCTGGACGGTGTAAGCATGTCCTTCCTCTTTCCGCTCCACAACTAGTACCGTGCTTACCACGTGCGTGGTAGCCGAGATGTAGAGGTAGAGAGTTTCCCCACCTGCAGTCGTGAGGATGGGGGCCTTTTGCAGATAGCTCTTGAGTTCCAGGAAAGACTTCTGGGCCTCCTCATCCCACTTGAAATCATCGTTTTGATGTTTGAAGAGCTTGAAGAAGGGCAGTCCTCGTCTGTAGTCGTGAGATGAACCGGCTGAGTGCTGCCATGCACCCGGCTAGTTTCTCTACATCCTTCTGGCATTTGGGGGGCTTCATCTGAGTGACCACGTGGATCTTCTCTGGGTTTGCCTCTATGCCGCGGTTGCTGACAAGGAATCCGAGTAGTTTTCCTGAGGGAACGCCAAAAACGCACTTTTCGGGTTAAGTTTCCACCGGTAAACCCTTAGGTTAGCGAAGGTCTCAGCTAAGTCCTTGATAAGATTATCAGGGTCTCGAATCTGGACTACGACATCATCTACATATGCTTCGTAGTTTACGCCAATTTGCGTCTTTAGGCACGCCTGGATGGCACGCTGGTACGTCGCACCGGCGTTCTTCAGACGAAAGGACATTGTCAAGTAACAGTACGCACCATGAGGCGTAATGAACGACGTCTTGATCTGGTCTTCGACCTTCAGGCTAATCTGGTGGTAGCCTGAATAGTAGTCGAGAAAACAGAGTAGGGCACAGCCCGCCGTGGAATCAATGACTTGGTCTATTCGCGGGAGGGTGAAGTGGTCTTTGGGGCAGTGTTTGTTGAGATCGGTATAATCAACGCACATTCTCCATTGCTTATTCTTTTTGGATACAAGAACTGGATTAGCCAGCCAGTCTGGGTAATACACCTCTTTGATAAACTTGGCGGCTAACGACTTCAGTAACCTCTACCCTATTGCCTCCTTGCGGTCAGGCCGAACCGACAAGCTTTTGCTTGATCGGCTTAGCATTCGGTCAACCTTCAAGGAGTGCTCGGCGAGCTCTCGGCACTCTGGCATATCCACGGTTTCCGGTGAATATGTCGGAGTTGGCACGCAGAACTCGGCGAGCACACTTTCCTATTTAGGGTCCAGGGTTGGCCCCTATGGTCGCCGTCTTTGAGGATCCTCGAGGTTGAGCGACACCTTCTTCACGGCCTCCTTCTCCCTTTGGATCACCTCCGTCCGGCTTCTTGGCCTGGGATCTCCAAATCTATCGGTCGAGCTTGTCGGCAGCCGCCAGACTTCGAAGCGTCTGAAAGATCCGTGGTGGCAGCGATGTGGAGGTTCTCCTTCTCACAGTACCGGCTGTGTTGGAGTCACCTTGAGGGTAATGACCCCGTTTGGCGCAGGCATCTTCAGCACCATGTAGGTATAGTGGGGCACCACCATGAATTTGGCTAGCGCCCACCGAGTATGCCATGATAGGTGTCTCAAGTCCGCCACTATGAAGCGGACGCATCTGCCGTGTAATTCTCGATCCTGACAAAGGTGACTGGCAGAGAGATCTGACCGAGTGGTACTGAAGGATCTCCGGGTACGATCCCGAAGAAAGGCTTGTCGGTCGGGCTCAAGTCCAAGGGAGTGAGGCCCAACTCCTTGAGCGTGCTGGCGAACAATATGTCGAGGCCACTGCCTTCGTCCACTAGCATCTTGCAAAGTCCCACGTTGCGAATCGTAGGCTTCAACACGAGGTACCGCCGGTTTGACGACTGCCTCCGGGTGGTCCTCCCTACTGAAGGTGATCGGGACTTCCGACCAACGCAGGAACTGGGGCATGCCGTGCTGGGCCGCGTACACCAGTAGCATGTCTGTGAGCTTAGCTTTGCACTTCCCCTCGATCTGGTCCGGCCAGAGATCATGTTGACCGTCGATTGGCCGACCTAGAAGTCTTCCTCGTCATCATCCGCTGGGGGGAGCGCGCTTTCCCTTGCCCTTGTCATTCTTGGAGGGACCCTTGGAGTGTCCCTTGCCGGAGAAGTGGTTCTTCAGCCGGGCCGAAATGAGTCCTTATGGTTCTTGTGGTACGGGCATTGCATGTCCAAAGATCTTCCGAACTCGGGACGGGTCCGTGCGCTTCGGGGCGGACTCTACGACCGCCACGACCTCGGTCGGCTTGCGCCTCCTGTTGCACCGTGCGCCCTGCTGGGAGGTTTCTCCCTCTCGGTCCGGATCGTGGCGTGGCCGACGCGGACGTGGGGAATCATCGTCTTCCCAGCGAGACTTGATGTGCATCAAGCTCGCTCGCCTCTTCACCGCCTCCTTGTTGGCTGTGGCGAAGAGCTCGTTTACGGTCCTCGGGGGCTTCTGGGCCCACCTATTCACCAGCTTGCCGTAAGCCAGTCCATGCTGGAAGGCGCTGATGACGTCGTGCTCCTCGACGAAAGGAAGAGAGTTCTTCTTCTCGGAGAAGCGTCGAATGTACGAGCGTAGCGACTCGTTCTTGCGTTGCCGGATCTGGTCCAGCATTCTCCTGTTCCCCGACCTCTCCCATGTGCTGGAGTATTGGCTCGTGAAGAACTTGCAGAGGTCATCCCAGGACGTAATGGAGTTCCTCGGGAGCCCGCAAGCCGCTCGCACCCCTTTGTGAGAATTATGGGCAAGTAGTTTGCCATCACGTCGGCGTTTCCTCCCGCGGCCTTGACCGCGGTGGAGTAGATCTGGAGCCATTGCGTGGGGTCCGACGTGCCCTGTTATCGACGTCGGACAATTTGAAGCCTCGGGGCCATGTCACCCGACGTAGCCTTTTCGAGAGGGAGAGGAAGCCGTCGTAGGACGGGAGAACCTCTCGGCCTCCGCGTCCGTCGGCCGCTCGTGGGAGCTAGCTATCCCCGGACTCCTCGTAGGAATCCGAGTAGTAGTCTTCGTACCCGCTCTGTGAGTCGCCGCGTCTTTCCCGGCGATGGGGAGCTCCATGCTCCCTGTCGTAGTCATTGCGTCGCCTTGATTCGGCGGCGCTCCTCGCGATTCGGTTGATCGTGGTCCTCGCATCGGCGGAGCCGGCGCAAGTCTTCACCTTTCGCGTCGCGCTCTTTTGTGGCGCGAGCGGGTACCCTCGTCTCCCCTTGCGGGGAGGGATCGGCTGGTTGTCTTTGGGTCGCAGCTGCACCAAGGCCCGTATGCGCCCAATGTCTGGCGTAGTTGGAGGCAGCCTCTCAACCACCTCATTTAGCATAATGAGATTTGCTTTGGGGGTCGCGTAGACCTTGTGCCCGTCGTACTCGAGGGTGAAGTCATCCTCGAGCCTTCGGGGCTGAACTCGTCGCGTGCGTGCGGCCTTTGCTTTGCGGGCGGTCGGAGCTTTGAAGGTCCTCGTCCTCCTCCTCGTCGCCCTGGGCCTCTCGGTGCCGTCGCGCTCGGTCCGCATTCTTCCGTAATCGTTCGGCCTTTTGTGCGGCCATCTCGTTATCCTGAGTGCTCTTATCCTCGGAGATTGCCGGCGGGGGCCCTAGTGCTACCGCGTAGACAAAGGCGGTGACCGGCCGTCGGACAGATCCGAGGGTGAGCTTGTAGAACTGATAAGGACCGTGTCGTCGGAACAACGGGAGGGAGAGCTTTCGTCCAGGCCGAGAGCCGCCTCGAGGGACACAAAGGACCCGTCCGAGGTGTACTCGGGGCTAGATCGCCCGGCGGATCGGCCTGAGCGGCGCTCACCCTCGGATTCATCCGTGGTCCAGTCGCAGAGTTGACCGTCCTCGTCCTCTTCCAGTATGGGGAGGAGGGACGCGTCGCGGTTCACCTCTCGTATGGGGGAGAGAACCACGTTCACGAAGCGTGGTGAATCATCGTCCGAGTGGTATTCAATCGGCTCGGGTGCAGGGTTCACCACTAGGTTTCGCTTCATCCTCTCCGTGATTACGGAGGCGGCGGTGCTCTTCAACCCGAAGGGAAAGCACTCGGACTGCGGGGTACCTAGGGTTGCCTCGCAGATGGCGATGGTGTCAGCCATGTGACTAATGACCCGGTCGAAAGATTCAACCAGATCGTCCGCGGGAGGGTTTGATGACCCTGCGACCGTCAGATCTTGAACCGGGAGGTTGGCCTCGGGCTTCTTTGCGCGTCGAAAAGGACTCGGCTGGCTTGGGGCTTGTCCAGATTGGATCGGCAGCGGTCTCCTCTCCTCACGGTGTGGAAACCGCTCCGGAAGGCTTTTCCGTGGTGATCACGGTGTCGGAGAGAACGCATGGGATCTCTCCGATGATGATGTGACCCTGAGGAGGAGTCACGTAGCCAGCCGCCTGCTCGTCGACGGTGGAGACGGGATCGAAACTCTCGAAAGTTCCCGCTCCCAAGCGCGGCGAGGGCAAAGCAACTAGCAGGGATCTTGACTGCGGCCATCAAGCTCGCCAACTATCGCGGCGAACCCCTACCTGGCGCGCCAACCGCAATGAACCGAGTCCACCACGGGGTAAGCTATGGTGGTAGATTGTTTGGTGGGGATCACCGAGACTAGAGCTAGATGGTGAACAAAGGACACAAGGTTTATCCAGGTTCAGGCCGCCGGGAGGCGTAATACCCTACGTCCTGTGCTCGGTGTGTTGTATTGATGGTTCCACGATTGGGAATTAGATGGAGTTTTTTCTGAGGGGGGTCCCTGCCACCCTTATATAGCCTGGGGGGGTAGGGTTTACAGATCTCAGGGAATCTATAGCTAACTGATTACAAGATTTGGCCTTAGGCTCAAGCAATATCTTTCCTAACTAACTCGATCTTCGCTCATGGATGATATCTCCTCGCGCCGCCTCATCCCGACGGCTACTGCATCGCATCAAGGGCACCGGTAGCTTCAACAACGGCTGTTTAGATGATACTTGTAGTGTATATCTAAAACACAGTAAAAAGATTATGTATTTGGGCCATTATCGATTTCTTCCTCCTAAGCACCCGTTAAGAGGAGAAGGAATAAAGCATTTTGAAGGTGTTGGAGAAAACCGTAAGAAGCCATTGCACCGTGATGGTAAACTTGTATTTTCTATGGTGAAAGATTTGAAGGTAGTGTTTGGGAAGGCTTCTGGTGCCCAATCTGTTCCAAATGACAAGGATGGACGTGCACCCATGTGGAAGAAGAAGTCGATATTTTGGGAGCTTCCTTATTGGAAAATCCTTGTGGTTCGCAATGCAATTGATGTGATGCATGTGATGAAGAATTTTTGCGTGAACTTTCTTGGCCACCTAGGTGTATATGGAAAGTCAAAAGATATAGTTGAATCTTGTCGGGATCTTAAATTTATGAAACAGCGAGAAAGCCTGCATCCCGAAAAGAGAGATAAGGGAAATTGGTTGGCCCCCGCTAGTTACACCCTCAGCAAGGAAGAGAAGAAGATGATGTTTGATTGTTTGAACAGTATCAAGGTCCCGACGGGCTAGTCCTCAAATATACAACGAATAATAAATTACAAAAAGAAAAAATTCATAAATCTGAAGGCTCATGACTGCCACGTGTTGATGACACAATTGCTGCTTGTTGCACTAAGGGGTATTCTACCAGAGAATGTGAGATTGGCAGTTGTCAAGGTTTGTTCATTCCTCAACCAGATCTCTCAGAAGGCAATACATCCAAACAATCTAGTGCAGTTGCAAAAAGATGTCGTGCAATGCCTCGTCAGCTTTGAGATGATCTTTCCACCCTCTTTCTTTACTATCATGACCCACCTTGTAGTGCATCTAGTTGAAGAGATTGTTATCCTTGGACCTGTTATTTACACAACATATTCACTTTTGAGCGGTTGATGTCTGGTTACAAGAAGTATGTCCGTAATCGTGCTCATCCCGAAGGAAGCATCGCAAAGAGATATGCTATAGAGGAGGTCATTGAGTTTTGTGTCGATTTATTGATGAGCTTGCTCCGATTGGACTCCCTGTATCACGCCATGAGGGGAGACTCAGGGGAAAGGGTACACTAGGGAAGAAATCTCGGATGGATATGGATGAAACGTTATTTTGTACAGCACATTCCACTGTCCTGCAACAATCATCCCTAGTAGCTCCATACAGGGAGGAGCACAAGTCCATTCTATGGGCCTCGAACAAAGGGAAGTCAGAGGTCTGGATTACACGTCATCACAATGATAATTTTGCATCATGGTTGCGGAAAAAAACTTATGGGTGATAACACTATTGGAGAGCAACTGCAATGGTTGGCTAGAAGTCCATCTATCTCAGGACTTACGTTCCAAGGATACGAGATAAACGGATACACATTCTACACAAGAGCCCAAGACCAAAAGAGCACAAACCAAAATAGCAGTGTCCGTATAGATGCAACAGACAACAAAGGAAAAGTACAAACATACTATGGTGTCATTGAAGAGATATGGGAATTGGACTATGAACCTTTAAAAATCTCTCTTTTAAAGTGTTAGTGGGTTAAAAACACTAGAGAATGTATAACGACAGACAAATTTGGGATGACAATAGTGGATCTCAACAAGATTGGATACAAAGACGAACCGTTCGTCCTAGCGAATGATGTGACTGATGTTTTCTATGTGAAAGACATGTCGAGCAAACCACCAATAATAAAGAAGGGTGATGATAAGGGTGTTGTTGATAATGAGCCAAAGCGTCACATAGTTCTACCGGGAAAAGAAAAATCATTGGAGTTGAGGACAAGACTGACATTTCAGAAGATTATGATCAATTCGATGGTCTTCCTCCATTTTCAATAAAGATTGACCCAAGCATCCTGTTAGCCGAAGAGGACACTCCATACCTACGTCGTGATCACAACCAAGGGACATTCGTGAAGAGGAAGATTGTTAACTTTGCATTAGATGCTGATGTATAATAAGTTTTATTAATTTGTGCTCATGTACCAAAGTATTGTAATATTCTCATGAACCAGTATTTTGCTACTTTCTTAACAAAATTTTCAATTATTTCACTTTTTTTAGCATTATCGGATATTAAATAATAAATTTATGTAAAAACATACATGAGCAAGACTAAATCATGATTACTATATTAATTACACTGGATGTTCTATTTAAAGAAGATTTTGCATGAAAAAAAATAAATTTATTTTCGTTTGTTAAAGTCAAGGACAAAAACTGACAATTTAGAAGATATTACTAGCTTAATGATAAGAAAATTTTAATTTTGATTGTTCATTTTAAGATTTCATAGTATCTATGTAAAAAAATTTACTAAATTTGTTATGCCATTTTATGCATTGTAAGATTTACCATAAACAAACTATCAATATAGAAAATCAAAACGAAAAATAAAAGGAAAACAATAGGCAACAAAATGAAAAGCACATTAGTACCGGTGCTAAACTAGCACCAGTACTAATGTGCTTCTCCATATGGCGTGAAAAGCCACATTAGTACCCGCGCTAAACTAGCACCGGTACTAATGTGGAAATTAGTACCGAGCCTCATCCAGCCCTAGTACTAATGCGCACATTAGTACCGGTGCTGGTTGAGCCTGCCCCGCCTGCGCTGCCGCAAACCTCGCCCCTGCGCACCGCTGCCCCATCGCGTGCCGCCACCTGCCGTCCCCACCGCCGCCGCCAGTCCACGTCGTGGTCGTCCACGCCGCCGCCATCGTCCACGTCGTACCCGGCTCCTCCCCACCACGCCACGCCCATCATCGCATCCCTGCCCCGCCTGCCGACGCCGCCATCTCGACCGTCCCCTGTGGCGCCACCGCCCGCCATCCCCACCGCTGCCGCCACCACGCTGCCGCATCCACGCCGCCTCGCCGCCCACGCCGTACTGTTGCTCCTCCACGCCGCCTGCCGCCGCTATTCTCGCCCCGCCCGCTGCGCTGCTATCCCCGGCCGCCTCGCGGCGCCGCCACCCGCCGTCGCCAACACCGCCACCGGTCCACGTCATCGTCGTCCACGCCGCCGCCGTCGTCCACGCCTCCTCCCACGCCGTCGTCTCCGCCGCCTCCCACGCCGCTGCCGCCGCGCCGCACCGAGTACGGTTCGCCGCGCCGCCTCCCAATTTGGAGGCTGACGTCAGCCTGGTGGTGGCTAACATCAGCCCCCCATTTTTTTATTTATATGTTTGAGAAATATAAATTTAGATTTATATGAATTAGATTTACAATTAGATTTAGAATTAGATTTAGAATTGGATTTAGATTTAAATATTATTTAGAATTTAATTTATAATTAGATTTAGAATTAAATTGAGATGTAGATTTAATTGTTATTTATATTTGGATGTAAATGTAATTTAGAATTAGATTTAGATGTAGTTTTAAATGTTATTTATATTTATATGTAAATGTTATTTGGATTTTAATTTAGAATTTCATCTAGAATTAGATTTAGATTTCAATTTTGATTTTTTATATTTCAATTACAATTTAGATTAAATTTGTATTTCAATTAAACGCACACATTCGACTCGAGTCGCTCGACTCCCCCGCCACGCTCCCGACTCCCCGCTACGCTCGATTTAGGTTTAGATTCCCGCTCGACTCGCTCAACTCACTTCCGACTCCCCCGACTCACTCCACTCGTTCAATTTAGATTTAGATTCCCGCTCGAATCGCTCGACTCTCACTCCCGACTCCCCCGCCACGCTCCCGACTCCCCGTCACGCTCTATTTTGGTTTAGATTCCCGCTCGACTCGCTCGACTCTCACTCCAGACTCCCCCGCCACGCTCCCGACTCCCCGTCACGCTCGATTTAGGTTTAGATTCCCGCTCGACTCGCTCCACTCGCTCCCGACTCCCTGCCACGCTCCCGAGTCCCCCACGACTCCCGACACCATTTAGAATTACATTTTTAATAGTCTCATCATTGGAATAGTTTGTCCTCATAATATTATTTTTGTCATATTATCTTAGTTACAATGGGCGCGATCAGAAGAGGGTTGAGAAGCAAATCAAATGAGCATGGATATAATTGCTTGCAATACTACGAATGATGCACAAAATGAACAAGAACAGGATCACAGAGAGGCTGATAGCTACCTGAACATGTCTGGTGATGGCAACGCGGGGGAACAACCAATTGCTCAGGGAAGCAATGATGGAGAACCATCCGAGGTATAATTAATAAAAACTAGTACAACGTCATGATTTCCAGGTTTACCTACTAATTAGAGAAAATGAGTTAATAGTTCATAAATTTTCAGGAGCCATCGGCGAGCAAAAGAAGAAGAAGCCGGGTGGGAAACGCGGCCCAAAAAAGAAGCTAGAGGGGCGTTTCATCATCACAAAAGTATCTGACGATGGGAGGCCATTAGCTCCACATGAAAATGTTGTCAAATTGACAAATCACATTGGGGCTCTTATTAGGGACAACATCCCAATAAGCTTTCAGTATTGAAAGCGGTGACGCACGCAGACCAAGAAGGTGGAAATGTAGCTGAGCATGAAGATCAAGATCAGGACGAAGAGTGAGAGACATGGGTACCCATGGGTCCTCACCAACCAGTCTCGGCCGTCCCAAGTGGGTCTCGACCTACCGCGACCCACCGACCTGACATGCGGGCCCAAGGACGTAAAGATACTTGGTGAACAAGGCAAGACAGTCCAGTTCGGATAAGCCTTCCATGTTGCAAGCGACTAGGATACATGGAAAGCGACTTGTAGCCCAAGGTCGTCGACTAATATAAGGCGGCCTAGGGCGCCCTCCTCGGGGACATTTTCATATCTCCTTGAGAATTCCACCATAAGCGGGCGTGGGTTTTACTCTCCGGAGGCCTGAACCAGTCTAAACCCTTGTGGCCCCATGCATGTTCTTCGCCATACTTGCCATGTTCCGAGTTCAACACGTGAACTACCACCTACGCTCTTAGTTCCCGATCCTCTCCATTAACCTGCAAACCGCTTGGGTAGCCCCCTTGCAGATCTGTCCAGATCTCAACCCCTGACAGTTGGCGCGCTAGGTAGGGGTAGGTCAGGAGCTCGCTCGTGCAGCATGGTGGCCAGACTAAGCATTATCTTCGGTGACAGCATCAAGAACTTCCTCGATGGCGACCTACTCGCCGCCACCTCGATATAATCGTGAGGTCGGCGACTTCGTTCTTCAGATGGCGCGCCAAAATATTTTCGCGTCCACCCACCCATCCAGCGAGCTTCATGGCGGCGATCAAGTCCGGACAGCTGTAGACAGTTGTAGCAGGAGACCACGCCGCTGCGTGCGACCCATGATTGGTTTACGAACGGATCTGTACGTAGTCATCTACATCGAGTCGACGGCCGTCCAGATCTATGGCTGCATCCGGCTGACACAAATCCATCTACAAGATGTTCACGTGGACAGGGAAGCTTTGCTTTACTTTTTTTCTTTCTCTTTCCATAATATCGCATCTCTTCGTTTTCACTTGCGAGATTGATTCTAAACGATCTGTTATTTTCTATTTTATCTTTGTGATGCATGGCCGTATTGGCCGCCATGTACCGGTCGGCCACACGTTTGTGAGCGGCAGCACAACGCACGCATGCGAGCGGTCTTGCGTGCGAGCGTGGCGGCCGCTACCCGACGGTCGCATTGACTCGGCAACATCTGATGTTCGTAACACTTTTCACCGACCTCCAGCGGCCCCGGCAAGCCATGCTGCTGCCCAGCAGATCAGTGTTGCTGACCTCTGGCGCCTCAACTTCAACGTCGACCTCTCTGGCCTGCGGCGGGAGACGACTCGATACTTCAGATCGGCACGACTTCAAAGTCACCTTGCCGGCTACCCCGACAGCTCGGCACGGTTTCAGCTCGCGTCGATGACAACGTTCTGACCTCGACCGCGACTACTCCGCCTCGGCCACGACTCCACAAGCTAAGTGCTAGTTTCAATTAAATATTCTTACGGCGATCATCTTGATCTCCGTGACTTTCACCGACCTACTTTACATGCTTTTTCCTGCTTTATTTTCCCTCCCCTTCGACACGCTCGGGGGCTTGGTAACTGACCTCGATCGCTCGGGGGGCAATCATGCCAATCTAAACGTCGCCAAACCTGAGGGACTTAATTAACTTCTGTGTGTTCTCCCATTAAATGTCTTTTATTCGTTATGCGCATTCTTAAGTCGTGTGGTTGCGAGACCTTTGGGTCCAAGGCCCCCCTCCGCACATCGGCTGCACCTAAGCCTTCACGCTGAGCCGTGCAGTCGGTAAGTCGTTCCTCCACTGAGTTGGGTTAGCGGAGGGGACACATTTTGTAGCTTCATAGCATTTGAGTTCGCATAATTTGCGCCTAGCACGATGAGGGAATGCTTTCTGAAACAAAACACATTGCAAGTATGTCTTAGGCCCAGGTCAAATTTTCATCACATTTGTGCAGATTAATACACCGTCTTTGCATCTACTTTGTTTCACAGGGTCAGCTCCTTGTCCAGCTTCCAGAGTACCTCTGACCTCTGGACGTGTCTCCTGTTGCTTAGTGGACCTCTCTAGCTCGCGGTGGGAGGTGACTCGGTGCTTCCATGACTCATCCGACTTCCACGCTCGGGGGCTGGTCGCCTTCTACAGGTCGCCAGACCTCCCGACGTCTCCGTCGTCTCCTTCTTTAGGTGGCCAGACCTCCCGGCGTCTCCGTCGTCACCCACTTCAGGTCACCAGACCTCCCGGCGTCTCTGTCGTCGACCACTTCAGGTCCCCAGACCTCCCGACGTCTCCGTCGTCGTCCACTTCAGGTCACAGACCTCCGCGTCTCTGTCGTTGACTACTTCAGGTCGCCCGACCTCGCTGCAGCTCTGACAGTCGGCGCGCCTTTCCCCTACCTGACCACATCTTGGCGCTTTTGTCCCTTGCGAGTGGACAGCAGCTTGTGCCTTACGAGGGAGGCGACGTGACCGTCTGATGCGCTGTGACTCGGTCATGTGACAGCTTTCGGCGTTTGGCATCTTCCTCAAGATTCTAGGTGTTTCGGCATATTGGCTCAGTTCGTCAGAGCATCATGCTGATAAAACAGAAGGTCATAGGTTCTCCTTTTCTTCCTCTTTTTTGGAGCATCAAACCGGCCATTCTGGTCGCTTTACTACTCGGGGGCTACTCTACGAGTGCGTCTTGCGGCGCCCTCTTCTTCTGCGTCGCATCGACCTATTGGAAGCCCGCTTCCGATACTTCTCTGCTCGACCTCCCTGGGGTCGGCATTGCGGCCTTACTTAGGTTGCATGAGCTACTCTACTTCACCTGATCCTGGTCAGGTCGGCGGCTCTTCACATGGCTACCTTGCCTTCACTTCGACCTCCTGGATCCCAGACTCCAGAAGCTCGATGTTCGACTACGCTCAAGACTGAAGACATCTTTTCTTTTTGATCCCGTGCACCCTATGCGACCTCAGCGGTACCATGCCTTCACTTCGCTTCGACATGACCCCGTCTCGGCCACTACGCCTACACGTCGATCGGGGGCTTGAGAGACATGGGTACCCATGGGTCCCCACCGACCAGGGTTTCAGTCGTCCCCGACAGGTGGGTCCGACCTACCAGACGACCTGCCGACCTGACATGCGGGCCCAAGGATGTAAAAATACTTGGTGAACAAGACAAGACAGTCCAGTTCGGATAAGCCTTCCATGTTATAAGCGACTAGGATAGATGGAAACCGACTAGTAGCCCAAGGTCGTCGACTAATATAAGGCGGCCTGGGCGCCCTCCTCGGGGACATCTTTCATCTCTCCCGCATAATTCCACCACCAAACTGGACGTAGGGTTTTACTCTCCGGAGGCCTGAACCAGTCTAAACCCTTGTGCCCCCGTGTTCTTCGCCATACTTGCAGTGTTCCGAGTTCAACATGTGAACTACCACCTACGCTCTTAGTTCCCGATCCTCTCCATTAACCTGCAAACCGCTTGGGTAGCCCCCTTGCGGATCTGTCCTGGTCTCAACCCCTGACAAAGAGCAACATGAAGATGAGAATGAACCCCAGTACCGGTTAGGGCAGATGTGGTCCCGGTCACAGAGAAGAACATGATTTGGGCCGAGGTGACATCACACTTCTCATTTCCAAAAGACACAATTTTGAAAGATGTGCGCACTTGGGCCCTGCAGAAGGGTGCAATTGCCTTTCAGACGTACAAGAAGCGGCTGACCAAGGACTACATCAAGAAGGGGCTTACACCCGATTTTAAGAAGCCGGGATATGCGAAGTTAAGAGATCACTGGGATGCATTTGTGCAGGGAAAGCAATCGGAAGATGCCGCCAAGTTGATTGCAACCAACACAGCCAATGCACGTAAAAAGAATGAATTTCATAAGCTTGGCCCTAGAGGTTACGCGATGGCCATGCCCAAATAGGATCGGATGGAACAAGAGATAATGGGACATGGAGTCGTACCGACAACTCTAGATTGGCCTGACTGAGCGAGGAATTACTATTATGCACATGGTGGCACGCTCAATCCCGAAGATGGATCATTAATACCGGGGAGCAACTAAGACAGACGGCTGCAAGGCTTGTTGAGTTCATCAGGGCTGCTGCCGAAGGAACTTTCGTACTGAATCGAGAGAAGGATGAGCTTTCTGCTGCAATAGGCACTGCAGAACATGGTGGACGTTGTCGAGGCAAAGGTGTGGTTCCATGGAAAGTCGCATGGCATGAGGACATTGACTCCTATAAGAAGCGCAAAAGGACCAAGGACGAAGAAGACAAGAAAATAAGACAATTGCAAGAGCGTGTAGATATGGCTGAGGCAAGAATTGAGGAAATCATTGACCAGTGTGTGGCCCTTGCTCTTAACAAACAATCATCTCAGCAAGGGCCTGCAGATGAAATGATCCTTCCATCTACTAAGGGGAAAAGTAGTGTCGCTTCAACGGATGCAGCACCAGCAAACACGGAAGCAGCCGCCCCGGTCAAGGAAGCACCCCGGTCTACTAAGGGGAAAAGTAGTGGCTTATGGTGTTGCTGAGGTCCCGGCACTGGGGGAAACTTTCATGGGCGTGGATTACATAAATCATTTTACCATAAAGTTTCTGTCGACTGAGTGGTCGACGGTTGGGAAGACCTTGAACTGAAGTTACCGAGACCTGATGGGGAAGAGGTGCTTGGAGATATCGTGCACGGTTGGGTATTTTGGGCCAAGGCTCACATAAAGATTACGGAACCGACACCTCTTCCTGATGCCTCATCTACACCCCCATGCCTGAAGGCGAAGATCATCAGCTACCGTCTTCTCCAACTGGAAGGGACCGCCCCCTCAGCATGAGTCCTCTAGTTGACAGGGACCCAAGCGAGAGTCCGCCCCTCAGCATGATGAGTCTGTTAAGGGCAAGGGTACCAAATGACGAGCTACTCATCATCCTCCGCCCCTCCTCCAAAGAAGCAGATGAAGCCCAGGCAGAACAGGCCTCAACTGAAATTATCTTACAAGAAGACTCAGGAGGAACTAGATGCTTTAGTGCGAGATGAGCTTGATAGACAAATATTCAAAGTGAAGAAGCCACCAGTTGAGAAACCAATTGACCGGGTGAAATTTCATCGCTTCATGAGGAAAATCGAGGAGGAGAAATGACAAAAGCCGAGGAACCTCCATTGACCGACTATGACCGAGGCAATCAACATGCATGTACGGAAGAAGCAGTTAAATCTACAATTCCACAACTAGGCACCTAGGTCAAAACAATCTGTCTCCCCCATAAAGGTGCTTTCTACGGTTGACCAGCAGATGCTCATATTCAATAAGGAAATAGGTCTAACTCCTGGTCAACTTCGAGGGGAGGATCCAATCCCAAAGCATGAAGGGCAAATAGAGGAAGTATGAGTTCGGTAAACGCTTGTGTGGCGCGATTCTTGGTGCATCTTGACGAGGATGTATGAACTGCACAAGTGGTACATGGATACGTCATCCAAAGGTACACAATATTTGGAAGTTGCCATAGATGACTGTCATTTTTTCCGTGGTCGAGAAACTTTTGGTGTGGAATTTGACTAATTATGGTTCTTATTTAATCAAGATGCACTTGACTCAGGACTCATCGCTTTCTTGGACTGTAAGTCTTGATTCTACTATAAGCTCAAAATCAATGATCTAGCCATTTTACGTTATCTTAACTTGTGTTTAATTTGAATTTAATTTGAATCATGCAGCTTTGAGATGCAGCAGTGCAGGAGGAAAGGAATAAAGGACGTCGACTTCATGGATCCTCTAATGATTAATCAGCTCAATGTCAGAAAATAGGAGATAGCCACATTGGACTATATATATTTGTTTCTAGACAAACACCATGACAAGGGTACCATACTTTTGCCATACAACTTCAGGTGAGCAACGTGTATCTCATCTATATATCTTTTTCAAATGACATTGCATATATATTTCAAAAAACTAATACTTCTACACGTATGCACAGCTTCCACTAGATTCTTTTTGCTTTCTGCCCGTCTCTAAGCAAGGTCTTCATCTTTGACTCTTTGAGGGTAGCTTCAGATAAAAGCGCATACCAAGATGCCATAGATATGATCAAACTTGCATGGACTCGCCTATGTGTAGAGCACCCAGGAAAATTCAAAGAGAACCATTATTTCCACTATGATTTCCCTGTATGTCTATTCTAATCCGCAGATCTCATGTCTTACAATATAACTAAACATATTTGATAACTTTGTTTTCGCACATGTGTAGTTCTTGACACAACCTTCAGGTACCAATCTATGCGGATACTATGTATGCGAGTTCCTGCATATCTTTTCAAACTACGCTAATAGTACCGACCTTAAAGAAAGAGTGCGTACACTAAACTAAACGACACATGCATGTAGTTCTTATTTGTTCATGTTCTTTTTTGTACTAGTTTTATTCTTTATTCATATTCTTTTGTAGATTGACTACATCAAGGAGGGGCTCCTTGAGTCGGAAAAAATCCGGTTAATTCAAGAACAACTATGATGATTTCTTCTAGATGAGGTGATTACGCTAGGTGGAGAGTATTTTGCAGGCTTATCAGTTGTTATTGTAACGAGGAAGTCGACGGCAGAAGCAACGGGGAAGTCAACGAAAGAAGCAGGGGTGACTAAGCAGGGGAAGAGAGGAAAAGGATCTGCAAAGGACCAATCGTCAGGGAGCAAACATAACTAATATTAAACTCTGGTTAGCTTTGATGCAATGTATTATATACACTAATATATATTTTTTGTATTTTTGTATGTACAATATTATATATGTTCTTGGATGAACTACGGTTTGAGATAATACATGCATACGTATATGTATTTGTATAATATTAGATATTATACTAATACATATATACGTGATGCATGTATAGTATTATCTCAAAATATTTTATATGGCACACGACTTTATATTATAGCGTATTAGGTATTAGGATTAGTATACATAAATCAAGAAAATACGATAGAATCAATAAACCAGAGAAAACAAAAAGAAAAAACATTAGTACCTGAGAATTAGAGTCGGTACTAATACCTACCACATGTGGCACATTAGTAACCGGCTCTAAATCTTAGCCGGTACTAATGTGCGATAGTACCGATTTCAAAACCGGTACTAATGTGACTTCACATTAGTACAGTCACATTAGTACCGATCGGACAATACCGGTTTGAAACCGGTACTAAAGGGGTTCTCACCGACAAAAGTGTGTATCCCACGACACCTTCTCCCGACCACTGCGTGCCCTTCCGGTGTACCTCGGCGGGCACCCCAAGACCATGAGCATCAACAGCGCCCTCGGCCCACTGGCGTGTGCTCGTGAAACCTCACACGGCATCCTCCACCGCATCTCGCCACCGCGCTCCCTGGACACCGTCGAGGCCCTCGTCATGACCTCCGATCGTCCCGGGGACAACATGGCACCAGTGCTGTTGAGGCGGTCGGTGTTGTCCTCCGCGACGCGCTTTACGACACCGTGTTCGGTTTGACGGCGCGCGATGTGCGCCGGCGATCGGCATCAACCCCATGCGGCGCACGCTACCCGAGTTCTTCTACTCCAATATCAATGCTAGGCTTCTTGCGAGCTCGAGGGTGGCGAGGCTGGTGCACTGGCGGCAGTGGTAGTACCTCGTCGGCACACACGACAGGCTCGCCGAGGTCTTCGTCTTCGTTCCAGCCATTGAGACACACCGGCGGTCTCAGCGCAGCAACGGCGGCGGCATCAGCATCAGCTCGTACGTCGTCTTGCTCCTCGACCTTCGCGTGCCGGACGACAATGGCGAACCAGCCAATGACACGCATCTGGACGCCCCCGCCGACGCTCGGCGCGAGCTCAGGGACGACGAGATCGTCGGCTCCTCGGGAGTTCCTTGGCCGCAGTGCGAGGACCTGTGGTCACGTCAATCGAGTGGACGCTCGCTCAACTCGTGGCGCAACTGGAGGTCCAAAAGAGGCTACACCGCGAACTCGCCAGCGACGATCACCAGGAGAACAAGGTCTTCGATGAGCGCCTCAAGGACCTACCCTACCTCTAGATCAATCGATTTTGCAAGCTAAGAAGCCTCGCCGTTCCTCGACCCCATGGCTAGCGCCCGCCCTCTGCCACTGCCGGGCGGTCTCCGACCCCTCTAGCGTCCTCCGCCCGAGCCAAGACCGGATCCGCGACCTCCTCGGCTTCCTCTCTCCATCCGTGCCCTCCTCGTGCCTCCTCGTCAGCAACCGTGGGAGATCGGGCCGGGCCACTTGACGGCCGGTCTCGGCGCTCCGGGCCGCCACCGGCCGCCATTGTCCGGCGCCGACCGTCGCCGCCGCCCTCGCCTCCCTCGCCTGCCGTCGCCTTCCGCCCCTTCCTCCCCATGGTTCTCCTAGAGCTCCAGGAGGCCGGACGCATCCCGACCCCGTGCCCGGTGCCCCGTGGCCGGCCTCCCGCACCCTCGCCACCGCGGCGAGGCCTCGCCCCGGCCGCACCGCGGCCGCCGCGGCCGCCGGCTTGCCACGGCCGCCACGCGCCCGCCGGCTCGAGCGGCGCCCGGCCCTCCGGCCGGCCGCGGGCTCGCTGGCCCGACCGCTCAGCCGCCGGCTCGGCCGTCGCCGCCAACCCGGCACGGCCGCCGCCGGATGGCGCCCGGCCTCCCGGCCGGGCCGCTCCCGCTGCCGCGGCGCGGCCCCCCCGCCGGGACGGTGCCGGTGCCGGCCGGTCCGAGCTGCCCCGGTCGGGCTCCTCAGGCGGGTCTTTGTCCACTGCCGGTCAGCGGTCCGCCCTCCCGCCATCTGCTACCGTGGCCGCTCGGGTTCTCCTTCCTTCGCCGTCTCGCTCGACGATGGTCTCGGCGTGGGCTCCCGCCGCCGGTCGGCTGTCCCTCCCTCGCCCCTTCTACTCTTGCCGCCTCTACCTCCTTCCGTTGGGAGGTAGACTCCTTTGTGGGGTGGCGCCGTGAGTGCGGTGGGCGCCCTCGCCCGGCGCTCGCCGCCGTCCCGGCCTCTCCCACGCCCGCTGCCGCCGCCGGGCCGGCCGGTTGCTGTGCTCTCCGTGTGTTGGAGGTGTGCGTGGGGCTTGGCGCGGCAGGTGCCGCCTCCACCTCCACCCCTCTGGCCGCCGTCCTCTCCGCGGAGGCGGCGCTGAGGCTCGTCGGTGGCAAGGCGCCACCCTCTCCCTCCACCCCCCGCTGCTGGCGCGCCCTGCAGGCGCCGGGTGCCGACCGCCTGCCTCTTGTCTCTGTTGTAGGTGCGGGCGCGTTACATTGGGCGGGGGGCGGCGGCCCCTCCGTCCTGCCCCGTCCCCGTGCAGGGGAGAGTGGAGCCGGCTCGGCCGTGAGCCCGGCCTCCATTCCCTCCTCCGAGGAGCTCTAGGACCTTGAGGCCTCGGGCTCCTCCGCCTGCTCTCCCTTGTGGCGCGCTCCCCTCCCCACCTTCTCGGCTGTGCACGGGCGGCATCCCAGTGCCCGGGTGCACCCCTCACCACCGCACCGAACCCATCTCGGTCGCTTCCTACGCCCTCGTTGCCTCCGCCGCTGCCGAGCTTTGGTCGACGATCGCGCCCACGCTTCGCGAGAGGATCTTGGGCAAGCTGCCTGTCACCTCACGCGGCCGCCGCCCCTCCTGGCGTGGCGGCGTGCCAGGGCGGCCGTGGCCCGCCATCTTGAGGCTGTGGGCACGCCCGGGCGCCGCGGTGGACGCCGACGCTTGCCGAGGTGCGGTCGCAGTCGCACGCAGCGGTGCGCCGCCACCTCCACCTCTCCGCCCTCCGTCCCGATCTGGTGGGGAAATGCTTCAACCGCCGGGAGGACCACATCGCCGCCTGCCCCACGCTACCGCTCGGTGCCACCAGTGCCCGGACACCATGAGAGCTCGTGCGGCGCCGGTCTGCTTGGTGACGGTGGAGGGCGACCGTCCTCGTCTGGGAGGCCGCACCCCCTCCCCACCCCTGGTCGCTCCGTGCCCGGCTGGTCGCTCCCGCCCCTCACGCACTGCAGGGGAGGGTGCCCGTCCCCGCCACCTCGCCTCCTCCTCCTCGGCGAGAGGCGAATGGCCGCCGCCCCGAGCCCCGTCGTCGCCACGCTCCAGCCATGCGCCTCGCCGCCGGGAGGTGTCGCCCACCTCCGGCGGATGTGACATCCGCCGCCTCGCTGGCCGGTGGCCCAGGCGTGCCCCTCGGGCTACGACCGGGCGCCTCGGGACGACGCTCCTCCGCCACCTCGTCATGCCACGGCCAGGGCGGGCGAGGTGGCATGAGGCACCTCCCCTCCTCCCTTCATGGCCTCCGCGATCCCCGCCTCGGGGCCGTGGCCCTCTCGCCTCAGCCCTCCCCTGGGCACCCTGCACCGCCGCGGGAGAGGCGTGCGTTATCGCACGCACTCCTGAGGTCGAGGCCAACGAGGTCGCTCTGGAGCATGCTCTGGTCGCCATGGTCGCGGACACTCGTCCGTCCACCTCTACGATGGATGTGGTTGCCTACCTCACCGGTCGCTTGGGTGTAGTGCCGGGGACGTTCATGGCCTACCCGTTCCACCCTGAGGACTTCCTCATCATCTTCCAGGACGGCTCGAGATGCTGCGGGTGCTCAATGCACCCACCCCGGCCCCTTCGCCTCACCTTCCGTGGCGGCGGAGAAGCTGGCGGTCGGCCGCGGCGCTACGCTACCAGTGCGGGTGGGCATCAGGGCGTGCCTCCACACACTGTGGCTGCGGTCCACGGCGCGCGCGTCCTCGGCTCCTCTGCGCGGTCATCAACCGGGCTCCTGAGTCAGAGTCGAAGGCCAACCTCAAGGAGCTCATCGTCTGGCCGGGCCGGCCGACCCGGACTTGATCCCGGTGCAGATGGGCATGCTGGTACCGATCGAGTTCCCCGGGTTGGGCCGCCAACCCCGCCCGCGCAGGCGGCGGTCGATATCGCCCAGATCATCGACACTGCCCTTCTGATGGGGCTTCCCGCGGTCGAGGGTGGCCCTCCGGCTTGTCGGGTCGCTCTTTTGCCCCTCCTGGGGCCTTGGCCGAGAACCTTCTGCCAGCCTCGGGCCCCGAGGGGCCTCCGATGGGCGGTCGTGTCGCATCACAGGGGCGGGCGAGAGCCTGTTGGGGTGCCTGCACCTCCGCTGGTCCTTTCGGCTCCCTCCTACCCCTACTGGGCGCTGCAGGGCATCCACCGCCCACCTGCCGTCCCGCCTCGGTCATCTCGTCTCTCCACCGCCTACGCTGCGCCTCGCCGCTCCCTCCTCTTTGCGGCCAGCCGAGGTGCGTGCGTCGCCACCGGTGGCCCCGCTCGCCCGGCCTTCCCCTGCTACCTCTTCGACTCGTAGCGGCACCCTACCGTGACGCGTGTACGCAGCGAGCACCTCCCTCCTCTTCATGTGTCGACGCCGCCCAGGGGCCTCGCCGCCGACCCGATGCTTCTTGAGGCGGAGCTTCGTCGCTCTTCTACGCCCGCCGCTCATGCCGACCGCCGCCGGCTCACGCCTGCCAGCCCGGCGCCCGGGACCGGCACGGCGCTGCGACACTGCCCGGCACCGCGCGCGCGACCGGCCGCCGCCCCGCGGCGAGCCTCCGCTGCTGCCGGCGGCAGCCTGGCGCTGCCAGCCTCAGCCTGGCCGTGGCGCCGCAGCCTGGTTGCGGCCGGCTGCCGCCCGATCACCGCGGGACGTCGCCCGGCCGCTGCTGGCCGTTGCCTGGCTGCGGCTGGCCGCTGCTGGCCGTTGCCTGGCTGCGGCTGGCCGCAGCCTGGCCACTACCAGCCGCTGCCTGGCCGCTACTCGGGGCGGTTTGAGCTCTGCCGGCCGCGGCCCGGCCACCTCCTCGTCGGCGCGGTCAGCCTTGGTGGCCGCCGCCTCACGGGCTCAGCGCGTCGGTCACCGCCTGCTCGTCTCGGCCATGCTCGCGCCACCCGGCGCGTGAGGGGCGACCTCTGCCTCGCGTGGTGCCGGTGGCGGACATCTTCCGCTAGTTGCTCTCCCCGGGCGCCCCGCCAGCTGGCGTTGCCCACGGCCCCCTCGCCCGGCTCTTCCCTCGTGGTCGCCCGCCTCCGGTCGCCTCCTGCCTCTCCGGCCCCCGCCGAGTCGTGCCCCTCTACCCCTCGGCACTCATGGGACATCCCTCCGTTGGCGCGGAGCTCTTCCCCTCCCCTGTGCCTCGGGTCGCACTCCCCGCCTTTTGCTGTTGGCCTCGAGTCACTGAGGTCAGGTGGACTTCGTGACCGCCTCAGCGGGCCACCCCTCGCCTTGGCTCGGGCGCCAAGGCTGCCACGGGCGAAGGTTGTTCGCCACCTCCACGCCACCGCCGCAGCCGCCTCGGTCATGGCTTTCCAAGGCCCGAGGTCTGAACCCGGTCACCGCAGGCCAGAACCTGCTGATGCGGAAGCTGGGAGTCATGGGGCCACGCGAGGCACCGACCGCATTCCGTGCTACACGAGGCTCTTCGCTTGGGTCTGCTTGAGGAGCACCGCAGAGCTATCCAAGAGCTCTTCGTGCCTGTGTCGACGGTCCTTCTAGTGTCTCCGGTCGAAGATGACGAGTTCCAAAGCGGCGTTCATGAGCTCTTCCCGAGGAGCAATGGTGTCGCCGACGCGCAGCCGAGCCTGTGCTAGTCGAGAGGTCGTCTTTCTTCATGTTTAAATGGATGTAAACATAGCTGTTTGGAATGTCTATGGGACTTAACCGGTGTGCTAGGCTCCGTGATGCGAGTTGGTTGCTTAGCGCGTCTCTCTTCTTTATGCGCAGAGGCTAAGCTCACGGTTGTACCCCCTCCTTCATGCTTGATATGTTAGGGCTCGACTTTGACTATGTTGCGTTGCGGTGGGCTCAGCGGTGGAATTACGGTCGCTTGGCGCAAGACACTGGCTCGTCTCCTCCCCTCCTTGGCGCTCACCACATTACGGTGAAGGTCGCTTGCTCTCGCCTCTCGGTCTTGGTGGCTCTCCTGCGTTCTGATCCATGATCCGATCGGATAAAATCTCCTTTCTCGTGAGATCCATTACCCTCCGTCAGGTGCTCTCTGGACCTTGGGTTCTCTGCGGGGACTTCAACCTCATCTACCAGGCGGCCGACAAGAATAACGACCGCCTCTCGCGCAGAATGATGGGTCACTTCCGTCGTTTCCTTAACGACCTTGAGCTTCTTGAGCTGCACCTCCAAGGCTGTCTCTTCACTTGGAGCAACGAGGTCGCATCCCACCTTGGGCGTATTGAGAGTTTTGTCTCCCGAGTTGGGAGTTTCTTTTCCCTCCTCTGCTCTTCATGTTGTCTCCTCTGGGTGTTAGATCATGCTCCTCCTCCTCCTCCTTCTCATTGTGGGGTGCACTCTAAGAAACGCTTCACCTTTCAGGCCTTTTGGCCTAAGGTCGAAGGCTTCTTGGACACAGTCAAGGCGGTCTGGTCGGGGCCGCATGATGTTGACCCGCTCCGTATGATCGACCACCTCCTTCATGAGGGCAAGGCGCTTGTAAAGTGGAGCTCAAGGCGGTTGGCGGCATTCACTGCAGATCCAGTTGCCAAGGAGGTCATCTTCCGCCTCGAGGTCGCGGGACTCTCGGTCGCTCTCTCAGGAGATCTCTTTCTGGCGGTTCCTCAAACTACGCTACCTAGGCTGACCTCGTTGCGAGCGATCGCTCGACAGCGATCCGACCTCGGTGGGCTGCGTGAGGGGGACGCCAACACTAAACTTTTCCACCTACATGCCAACCACCGTAGGAGGAAAAATTTCGTCCCCTCCCACGGTGGGTGGTCGTTCGGTTTTCGGAAGAGGACAAGGCTTGAGCCTTTGACTACTTGACCGTGATGCAGGCGCCCATCATGAGCGTTCCTGCGCCCTCGATTTTGAGGAGTTGGGACTCCCACGGATGGACCTGGAGGACCTGGCTCTTCCCTTCTCGGAGGCGAGATGGTGATCAAGGACCTCCCCGGACAAGGCCCGGCCGGATGGCTTCACGGGTCGCTTCTATCGATCTTGCTAGTCGATCATCAGGGGTGATGTGTTGCGGGCGTTCAACGCCCTCTCTGACATGGACTTCTGCAGCTTCCACCACCTGAATGGTGCCCTTCTCACCCTCTTGCCTAAAAACCGGACCGGTCGCTCTTTCGGATTCTGGCCCATCGGTCTAATCCATAGCTTTGGGAAACTTTTCTCCAAAGGCTGTCGCCCCGCACCTCTCTTCTCTCATCTCGCCCAACCAAAGTGCCTTCATCAAAGGTCGCCTCATCCACGACAACTTCCGCTCGTCCTTGGCACGGCGAGGCGCTTTCTGGTCGAAAGCTTCCTAGGATCATGTTCAAAATTGATCTAGCGAAAGCTTTGACTCGATCGGTAGTTTTCTTCGGAGCTCCTCTCGGTGTCGATTGTCCTCGAGATGGACCGGATTTGGATCTCTGTCCTTCTATCCACCACCGGCACCGGGGTTTTGCTTAACTTGGTGCCCAGGCGGCGGATCTGCCTGGCGAGGGCTGCGTCGGGCGATCCCTCCCCATGCTCTTTGTCTGGTCATGGAATGCTTCCATGCCCTCTTCATAGGCGAGAATCCTGTGGTCTCCTTCTAGATCTAGGGAGGAGTATTCGTTTTTGCACCTCTCTCTACAGTTGCGATGTGGTCACTTTCTTCTCTCCGGTCGAGCTAGATCTGCGGGTTGTCAAGGCGGTCTTGTCGCTTTTCGGCGCCGGCGGCGGCAAACTACACCAAAAGCAGTCTACCCCATCAACTGCTCTGAGGGGCACCTTTCCTGGTCCGATCCATCCTCTCCTGCACGATCGCCGACTTCCCTTGCACCTACCTCGGGGTACCCCTTTCTATCAAGAGGCTACCCAAAGCGGCGATGCAGCCTTTGGTCGATAAGGTCGCTAGGCGCCTGCCCCCTTGGCAGGGCCGACTGTTGAGTCGTAGTGGCCGCCTCGTGCTTGCCAAATCCACGCTCTCAGCCATCCCGGTCCACATTTTGATGGCGATTTCCATCTCCCCACAGGCGCTGCCTTGGCGGAAACACTCATCCGTGGCTTCCTCTGGTCCGGCACAGAGGTGGCCTCGGGCGGTCGCTGTCTGGTCGCTTGGGTGAACGTCACCTGCCCCACTCGCTGCGGTGGACTCGGCCTGCCCAACCTTCATATCTTTGGCGCCCGTTGTGCCTCGTTGGTTGTGGTGGCGAGGACCGAGACGAGGACTTGGGCGGCGTTGCTTCCCGTGGACAAGGCCACCCAGGCTTTCTTCAACACCTCCATTTCCGTGGAGGTGGGGGATAGTACCCGTGCGCTTTTCTGGGAAGACATCTGGCTATCCGGGTGCTCTATCAAATCCCTTGCACCTAACCTCTGGGCCGCGGTCTCGCCTAGGGTGCGTCGGGCCCCTGTCAGAAGCCTTGCGGGGCCAGGCGGCGGGATCCGTTGGGTCGTGGCGTAACCCACGCTGGACTGCGGGTGGTCTTGCGATACCTCGTCATCTGGGATCTGCTGCAGGAGGTTAGCCTCACATCCGAGCCTGACCGGTTCATTTGGAAATGGTCGCCTAGCGGAGTCTACTCTTCGGCTTCGGCCTACTCCGCCCTTTTTCTTGGTCGCGTCGACATCCTCGGGGCACACCAGATCTAGAAGGTTCACATGCCGGGGAAGTGCAAGTTCTTTGCTTGGCTGGTCTTGCAAGGCCCTGCTAGCGTCGAACCACTGCCGTCACGGGCTTAGGGACTCGGACACTTGCGCCTTTGTGCGCCCGATTCAACGGCTGGACCATCGGCGGTGGGTGTGTCTTCTCTAGAGACACGGCATATGGCCCTCGGACATATTCTCCTTGAGGACTGGCTCGGATCGCGGTGAAGTTCGGCCGAGTGGTGGTGCTCCACCAGGAAACAGGTCGCTAAGCCACGGAGGAAGGGTTTCGACTCCTTCGTCTGGTTGGTCGCTTGGTCATGTGGAAGGAAGCGGGAACACGTTCACGACAAGGAAGCCCTCATGCCGGTAGCCCTAGTTCCGGCGATCCTGGAGGAGGCTAGGACTTGGGCGCGTGCGGGATTCCTCCCGCTCGCTAGGCTGTTAGGTGTTCGCCCGGTGCGGGCGGTGTAATCTCTGGATGTTTCTTCTCCTCTCTTAATGAAAAATGCTTTGCGTCTTAAAAACCCTACCTCTACCCGCGTTATCCTTGAGAGCCTCGGCTGCACCCGCCAGTGTCGTTTGTCCTGCGTGACGTCCGCGTAGGCGAGGGCACCAACGTCGGTGGAATAGCACAATGCTGACTGATGGCTCGCTAGTGCACTTCATGTTTATGTTAGAGGGCATTGGGAGGGACCGAAAAGCCTGGTCCGACCCCGAGGAGTTCAGGCCAGAGCGGTTCGTCGCCGGTGGCGAAGGGGAGGACGTGATGAGCCCTGTTCTGGGGCTCAAAGAGATCAAGATGATGCCATTCGGGCGGGCGGAGGCCTTTGCCGGTGCGGGCTGGCGATGGTCTACATCAGGTGCTTCATGGCCGCGGTGGTGCGCAAGTTCGAGTGGGCGCCGCCGGTTGACAGTGTCGGCGTCGACCTAACGACGACCAATGCTTTGTTCTTGAAGGTGATGGCGTCTCTGCTGAGAGCGCGCATGACGCTGCGTGTGCCTCGGTTCTTGGGGTGATCCATCATCCATGTGTCAGGACGCACAAAAAAGGATGATTTAATAATCGGAATCTATTTTGAAACGAATAATTGGAAGTTGTTAGGTCTCCATCAGGATTACACTTTTTTTTAGAATTACACAGTACAATGCAGACATTCACAACACACACGCACACTCACCCCTATGAACACACGTACACGAACCCTAACCCTATGAGCACCTCCGAAGGACTGAGCACCGGCAGATCTGGAGATTCTCGAAGTCACCACTGGCGCCTCGTCGTCGACGGGAACATCGCTTACCACTTAATGCATAGCACCGGAAAATCTCGGAATAAATCCAGGAAAAGGTGCGAGCACCAGGATTTGCGTCCCACTGGACCTTCCTACCATTGGACTACAAGCCCATTCGCATCAGGATCACTCATTGATAATGAGTGAAAAGGCATGTCACCTGTCGCCACCAATGTTTTGGGATTCACTTTCAGAAACTATTCGGTCCTAATCGAAATGGACGAAATTCGGTTAATTTTGGTTGAATTTCGGATTGATTCTAGGGAATATTCGAACTTTGAAGCACCAAATTCGTTTGGGACCCTCCTGAGAGGGCGGATCGATGTTCTGGTTTATGAATCATGAACAGGCTGGATAAATATTTTTTGTCCTTTGCTGGCAAAAGTTGAGCAAGGATTTCAAAACATCTGTGAGAGAGTCAAAATAGGATCACATAATTTGATATTAGTCATCTAATATTGATTAGTGCTGCAGCAACATGTCTCCGAGTAGTAGCTGAGAGCCAGGTGTGGTTCGAGGACCGGTGGATGGTCGCTTCCTGGTGTGATGAGTGATTGACAACGTGGTGTGGACTGATTCTTGGCTAAGTATTGCAGGTGCAGGTTGCGGCTTGACTGGTGCAGGTGAAGAACAAGCGTGAAAGGTCGTTGCGGTGAGGCCTCCAGTGTGGAAGACAAGTAGGCTTGGTTGAGGGACCCGGTGGCGGCGGGGTCAAGTCTTGAGCCGCATGGTGGCAAACGGCAAGATGAAGTCATGGACGGTTTCTTGGTTGAGCCTCAAAACCAAGGTCGAGCCGGGACTACGTGGGAGCCGAGTCATGAGTGGTGATTGGCGGAGGCTACACCGAGTTCGCGGGGTTTCCGGTGGTTCACCAGAAAATCACTGGGTTCCTTGGTTGATCCACAAAGCCAAGACCGAAGAACCGAAGACGGAGGTGCAGCTGCCTCGGTCACGGTTGTCGGCCGGTGGAGTCTGCCGGTGTGGCCGGTCGACGGTGAGAGCACCGGTCGATCGGAAGGCTTGCGTCGAGGCTAAGCAAGTTTGCGGTCATTTGGGCATCCGTCCGATGGTGCGAAGACAAAGACTTCCAATTTAAGCCCTCGAGGGGCATGTATCCCTAGTTAGCTAGTAAGGGTATTTTTGTCTTCGGTTGCCTCCATATAACCCAAGTGGTGAGAGGATGGCAGCCATCTCTTGGAACCTAGCTCATTTGGTTTTCCTATTTTCCTTCCTATTTTCTTAGGATTTTCGTAGACTAGCTTGAGAGCTTCATGGTGAGATCTTGTGAGAGGGAAGGATGATCGGGCGGCAAGCTAGACCTTGTATGAACCTCTTTGGTATGTATAGATGATTGCGTGGTTCCTCAAGGCTTGGTTGTGTCTTTCCCGTTTCTCCTTTTGGTGATTTTGAGCCCTTTCTTGGCGATTTTCTTGGAGCAATTTGAGGCTTTTCTCTTTGGGATTTGGTGGGGATGTATGCATGAACCCTTCGTGGTTCTTTTCCTTTGATCCCCTCCCAAATCCGTGAGCAAAGGGGCTCGATTTTGGGGTTTTCGTGGCTCTAGGATTAGAGGCGTTCTTGGTGGGATTTCTTTGATTCCTCTTGATTTGACAAGTTTTGGTGGACCAAATCTTGGCTATGGAGTACCATGAGGTGTTCCTACTATCCCCAAAGTCTTGTGCAAAACCGTGGAGCGAATCGGAGATCGGGAGTTGGATTTGGAGGAGTTGACTCATGCGCTGTTCATCCCGAGCTGCCAGACCACGACCCGGCCACCGTGCTCTTGACCGGTCTCGACCGGCTAGCCCTTGGTGGGTTTTGTCTCGGGAATAGCCTTGTCCGTGTGGTTTTGTCCGTGGTCCTGCTGATCGAGTTCTTGGCGTGTTTGGAGTTGTTTTGCTAGGTTTTGTGAGGGGTTCTTCTTCCTCCACGGTTGTGTTTAGTGGTGGTTTTGTTCCGGGCCTAGAGGAGTCACCGAGGCTTCTGGGCTTCAGGAACGTGTGTTGGCTCAAGCCAGCTCACCGGCCTGACCCGGCTCATCCCACTCCAGTTTCTGAGTTTTGGCTCGGAAGGTTGAGTGTTGGTTCCTAGGACCCGGTAGCACTCCGATTGGCTGCGTGGTCTTGGCCAACTTGGGTAGTTGGGTCGGAGACGTGAGTTGGAAGCCGTGTTCGTCTTGTTGGAGTTCTCATCTCCTTCGAGAAGAATTTTTATTGGCTCCCATTCACTCCCTCTCTCTGGTTCGCCTAATCGGTCCTTCAGTAGCGCACTTAACAGCAGTGGCTAAGCAGCTGGCAACGCCGTCGGCCCGTCGAGCAGGAACAGGTACAGTCATGCGCCTGACAAATATTTTCGATCCTTTGCTGGCAAAAGATGCATGTTTTGAATTTGGACAAAGTGAGTAATTATTAGGATATCATAGCTTCTTAGAGAGCGCAAAAATACGTGCGATTCAAGTACAACGTGGATTAGCTAGAGCATATTGAAGCGAGGGGCGTGGTGCATGGACAACATATTGGTTTGAAGTAAAACCGTGTCTACTCTATCTGGAGTACACTATAGTGGAACCAAGAAAGAACGGTTAAATTTGCTGTCCCCATCAAGAATTTTTTGCCAAGTTAACGGTTATTAGGCAAGCATCGTGAAGACAACCAAGTTGACTCGGAGTTTTATCCATATGGTTTCATTTTTTTCTTGTTGACGAGGCACGCTTGATAACAACAATATGAAATCTAATGCAATGAGACATGAGGCTGAGGTATGGTCGCAACCAGGAGACCCGGGTTCGATTCGTCATTGGAGTGAATTTACGGGACTGATTTAAAAAATCCCCTCACAAGTGAAGCTGGGGATCAGAAATTTTCTAAGTTGATTTTCTTCTCTTAATGAAAACCATGGGACGGCCTTAACCCCACTGACTTAAAGTTCAAGGACATTCACAGGAAAATGGATTCAGCATGCAAGAATTGTACTACTGGCTACATGAACTGATCAAGATCAAATATGATTATGCAATAAATCTTGAAGAAAACTGCAAACTAAAGGTGTAAAGACTTGAGAAGGAACCTTCCTTGGTGTTGACGCTTTTTCTGGTAAACACACGAGAGCAATAGTGTGCGGGTTGCGAACGGACCGAAGAGGAAAGATGCTGCACAGGCTGGTCAGACTAGTGTCCTAGGATTTGGCTTGTGTCGATCGTTCAAGGGGATAACTACCACACTTACATGATAGAGGATGGCTAGGTTTACGAGCAAACCAACAAAGGATAACCAACACACTTATATGGCGAAGATGCCGAAGAACGACTAGTTTACATGCAAACTAGCAAAGGACGTCGAAACTCTCGCACAAGAGGGACCCGTCAGTAGATGTCGCCGGTGTGCCTTAGGTCGACCAGCAAGCCTTACGACGTCATCTATGACTGTGGAGATCAGTAGAAGAACAACATAGGGTTGGAAAAGGTGTTGAGAGGGTAAAAAGTAAATGGTTGATTGATTTGACTGTGATGCTCTAAATCTGTTGTGGCCCTCATAAATATAGGGCAGGGAGGTCTTGCCCCGGCAAGAGTCGAAGCATATAAAAATCCCATGTAAAAATACAACTCCTAACTTGAATTGGGTTGCCCGAACCGCAAACCAACCAGCCTGACATAGGGTTGGTTCTTGTCAGGGCCATAACTTCCTCATGGAACTCCTAATTGGACGTTCCACATATGCATTTCAATTGTCTCAACAATACCTACGTAATGGTTAAGTCTAATTTCCATGCATTTTAAGCACTTTGGTTTGACCAGTCTGACCGGCGGGGTGAAAGGTTAGATCAATCATCATTACTGAATTTTCCGCATGGCCAATAACTGATCAGATCAGTTGACCTCGTCATATCAGCCCAATCAGCCACTTTTGACTATGTTTATATGAGCTAAATGTCCATCTTGATCATCTTGGCAAAGGTTTCATCTTGGTAACTTGAACTCATGATTAGACCTCATATTGACGTCTCCAAGTGCTTATTTTTCATTTTCGATGAAATCACATCCAAATATCCAAGCTGAACTTGCAAAACATCAAGGGTTAGTACTTAAATTGCCAATTCTAACATTGTCCTCATATATCATGGATCGTGCCATTTTTACGTGTCAACCCTTCGCACAAATGTATTTGTTGTTGCTTCAGAGAACTATAAAGCTGTGGCGGGAGATGGAACTTGTGGTGGAAGCGAACGGATTCTAAAGGAGATATAACGTCAAGACGCAGAACTTGCAAGACTAGAAGATGCTGGCAGGAGTATCGAGGAAGCAATAGCCGATGACGAACAAGAGATTGCCAGCATCCTGGCTGAGGTGCACCAGAAGCTTATGTCTTAATATGAGTTGGCCATTCTCTTTGATGTGTTTAGCTTGACACCTGCTAGTGAGGAACATTCTCCTGGGCTAGCTATCCGTTGGGTCATTTGCTAAATTTTATTTACTATAAATTGCTCTTGATGTGTTGCTTATTATGAATGCTTGATGCAATATAAACAAGAAAAATCTGCTAGTTGGACATACTAATTGTCATCTCTAAGAGTTTGCCAAATTTTCGGCGCCGGCCGCGCCCATGGCGGGCGGGAGAGAGGGAGCAGGTGACGGGTCGCCATGTGGGAGGGGAGGGAGCACGGGAGGGGATGGCGTGGGAGGGATAGCTAGCGAGGGAGGGTCGTCAAAAATAGCTAGCGAGGGAACTGGTTACAGAGTCTATTGGATCGCAGATTCTGAGACTTTTTTCTAAATTATAGCTAGAGTTTTACAGAGTCTCTTGGAGTTACTCTAAAAAAACCAATCTTATTACAAGTGCTGGCAGCCCCACGGCACTCCCTCAGTCCCAAAAAGAATGACATTTTGGCATTGTACTAAGTCAAATATTTTTAACTTTGACTAAGATTATAGAAAAACTATATATATTTATGGTATGAAATACATATCATTGAATTCATCATGAGATCTATTTTTATAATATATTTATTTAATGTCAAAAACATTGATAATTTTCTTAATAAATTTGATCAAAATTGAGAAAAATTGACTTAGAACAATCTTAAAACATCAATCCTTTTGGACAGAAGGATTATATAGCACGCAGGCCACAAAACAAACTGTGAATCGGATCGGACTAACCCAAACACGTAAAGAGACCAGCCTAAACAAATAACCAACAGCACCTTCCAATGCAAATAAACTTTCCATACCATGTCTCTTGCTTCTGGCGTAATTTAGCTCCAACAAAAATGAAACCGGATGGAGGTACCAAATGAGCACACATATTCCTTCCTCTCTCTTTCCACATTTTTTTAACCAAAGAAAAAGTCCCAAATTTAATACCAGAAGACTTCAGAAAATCACCTGCTACTTTATTTGAATTAACATAATTATTTTCAGCATTGACAATTTGAGAAGCTATGGGCTCATCATCCTCCCTTCCCTGAAACAAAGCCGACCTTGGCTTTGACATAATATCAAACACATCTTGGCTCTTATCTATAGGATAGACAACATTGTCATGGTCCATCAATGTTTCATTCTCAAAAGAATATTTGCTCGAGATGACCAAAGATAAATTTTCTCCTTCATCTACTTTCAATACACTAGCAGCTACCAAAGATCATCTAGCCTACTTGGTTAGAGGGGCTGAGGAATGGTCGCAATTAGGAGATCTGTGTTCGATTTCTGTTGGAGCGAATTTAAAAAAACTCTCACCGGTGAAGCCGGTGTTCTATGATTTTTTAAGTCGGGTTTTGATTCTCTTCTCTTGATGAAAACCGTGAGGCGATCTTAACCTCACCTGGCTTAGTTAATACACTAGCAGCTGAGGCAGTAGCAGAGCCAATTTGTATAGGAGGATAATGCGACTGAGTAATAACTAGTTGAGCTTTGTTGACGACATCATTTGAAACATCTCCAAAGGTGCTAGCAGATGCAACTTTGGCGGGCAGATCTTTACTTGAGCTCTCGCAAGCAATAACTTCAGAACTTAATGCCACATCATTCTCTCCTTGAAACAAAGCCATCCTTGGCTTTGGGGTAATTTCAGAAACTTTTTTCTTCACTTTGGAAGTAGCAAAGACCTCCTCAGTCTTGATAGCACTCTCAAGTATTGGTTTGAGCACATGATGAACTCTTTTGTGCTCAAATGAATAAGTATTGGAATGACTAGTATGAGTAGCATCAAGGTCAAACTGCTAAGGTCGACCCAAGAATAAGTGACAAGCACTCAACATTGCAATATCACAGATCCAGTGTCCACATAATTTCCAACACAAAATTTGACCTGTGCCCTTGTGAGTAACTTTTAATGTACCACTTTCATTCATCCATTGCATATAGAGCGGTGTTGGAAGCCTCCGCGTAGACAAGGACAATGCATTCACCAAATCTGAACTAATAGCATTAGCGAAACTGCCACCGTCAATAATCATTTTGCATACCTTGTCTTGAATTTTGCACATGGACTGAAAAATAATGGAGTGTTGCCCTTTCACTTTAGAGACAATACCATCACATTGTACTTCTTGGGTCATCATAGATAACCCATTTGTTGCATCATCAACAATAGTAGAAGCTGGTTCTAGTGAATCACTTAACTCTTTATGTGCCTCTCTCCATAATAAATATCTTGCACGATCGGCAACAAACTTTTCCTCTTCCAAAGAAAGAAATATTAGTTTCCAATTTCTCCAGTGAATACAACATTTCATTGAGTGGGAAACTTGTGTAACAGCTTGCTCATCACACCATGGTTTTATCAACAACAATTAACAGGAAAGCATAGGTATTGGAATAGCATCACGAGAACCTTAGAAAAATGTGGACCAAATAAAAATTGGACTATTACCTTGAGTCTTTATATGAAGATAACAATCATTCCATAATAGTAGCATATATGATTGAGGATGCGATATTGTTTCTAGCTTCAATTCTTTAATAAGCTTCACATCAGCAACATTAATCGTAGTTGTGTTGTCAATAGAGAAACCAAGAGCCCGTTCCTGCACTATGCAACGACCATGGAACAGTCGCATGTCACTTCCACTCCCATCCACCCACCACTTCCACCTCCCAGCCGGCAGCTGCCCGACACCGCGCCTAGCCAGCCCCCGCCACTACCGCACCCAACGCCCGCCCGCCGGGCGTCTGCTCACCCAGCCCGCGGCCACTATCGGCCAACACTTGACGACCCTATCCTCCCGCCGTCACCCAGTGCCAGTGCTCGACGACCCCGGTAGGCCATCACACCACCTCCTCCCACCGACCGCCGCCGATGTCCCCAACCCTCCACCCTCCTTCAACCCCGGTGGGTGCTGCCATTCCCCCCTCTCACCTCCCTCAGATCTGCGCACGCTGAGGATGGTGGCGCCTTGCTGCGATGGCGGAGGGGCAAAACGGCGACGGCGGTGACGGAGCAGAGGGCAGTGGCGCGAGGTGGAGCCCAGTAGAGGCGGTGAGGTTGCCGGCGGTGCCCGATGGCAGGTGTTTTTCCTTTTCTTCTTTGGATATTTTACATGTGTTGAGGTAACTCGATTCTCTCGGTTACAACCAGAACAGAACCAGAACAAAACTGGACTAAACAAAATCAATTTTGCTTGGTTCTTGATTCTGCAAAGAACAGTCGGTCCTTGTTTTTGAAAAACCGTTTTGTGGGAACCGAGGCGGTTCAGTTCTAACCGAATGCCCACGGCTAAGCGTGGCGCCACAAAAGGAGTACAACGTACCCATGCCCATCATCCACGGAGTCATGATGGTTTTGGTGATATCATGAAGGATGCGGTCTTCATATCCAAGTGCAATTGTAGATATTACAGATGTACCTTGATGACGGGCTTCAAAAAAATTGCGACAAAACCTTTGTATATATACATGCACCTCGTTCGACCTTGCTGGTCGGTGATAGTTGGTAACTTGGTAGGCAATTCACACCACTCAAATAAAATAGACTCACATAAACATTGTCGGTCACAGAAAATAGACTAGTTACACATAAACATTGTCGGTCACAGAAAATGGACTAGTTACACATAAATATTGTCGGTCATTAACATGAGAGGCAAGTGATAACGAGTGTAATTCTCGTCAGCCACTTCAAAACCTCTTGGCAATTGTTTGAAATATGGTAGGGTATGTATGCTAATATGATATTACTCCATCGGTCTATAAAAGAATGTAACTCTTGCTTCTTGAGAAGTCAACAAATTTTAAATTTGACCAAATATATACAGAGTCTAATTGAGGGTGTGAATGTTAGTATCTGTTTTATAAATTTGATCAAATTTGAAACAAGCTCCTCGAGATGTCAGAGTAAAAATATAACTTAGATCAGAGCAATGTGGCAGTGCGGGACAGGTAGGAGCGCATATTTGCAATACTGTGGCGTAAGATAGCGTCTTCGATCAATCATCTAACATAAATTATGAATAAAGATCAAACGATCCACTTCTCGTGCTCGGGGTGGACGCAGTCATAAAATTTTAAATAGCGAGAGGTAGCGGGGTGGCACTCATTATTGCTGATCTGAGTCCTTTTTTTTGTGTCAATTGCTGATCTGAGTCTTAAGCTTGTGCGTATTATTGATTGGATGGCCATCTATATATGCATACACATAGCACACGGAAGTACCCAAGAAGCCGAACGAGGAGCCATGGAAGCAATACAGTTGCTCGGCGGCGTTCTCGCCGTGCTGATCGCATTCCTCGCCGCCGTTCACCAGCGACGACGCCGCCGCAGCAGCAGGCATGTTCGTACCACCACACCAATAGCAGCAATTGAAGTAGGAGACGCTGACGTCGCCGGGCGCCTGCTGGTCGACCACGCCGACTCCTTCTCCCACCACTCCAGCGCGCCCCTCGGCGTCGACTTCGAGGCCGGCCACCCCAGAACCGAGAGCTTCACCAGCGCGCCCTACGGTCCGCTCTGGCGCGCGCTCCGGAGCAACCTCACCGTCCACATCCTCCACCCGTCGCGCATCGGCCACCTCGTCGTGCCAATCCAGCGGGAGAGCGCCGAGGCCCTCGTCGCCGGTCTATCCGCCCGGGCGGCCGCCGGCGGCGAGCTGGTCGTCGCCGTTCGCGACGGCGTGTACGAGGGCGTGTTCGCCACGGTGGCGCGCCTGTGCTTCGGCGACGGCGCCGTCGGCGAGCGCGACATGCGCGTCATGCGGCGCACGCTGCGCGAGTTCTTCCACTCCAACATCAATGCTAGGCTCCTGGGGAGGTCGCGGCTGGCGAGGTTGCTGCGCTGGCGGCAGTGGCGGTACCTCATCGGCACGCGACGCCGGCTGCCCGAGGTCTACGGGCCCGTCGTCGCTGCACGGCGCCAATCTCGGCGCAGCGACGCCGGCGGCGGCGATAGCAGCTTCTTGTCGTACCTCGACTCTCTCCTCGACCTTCGCGTCCCCATCAACGGCGACGATGCCGAGACCGCCGCCGGCGTCGAGAGCCTCGGCACCCGGCGACGCGCCCTCAGGGACGACGAGGTGGTGAGGCTCGTGTGGGAGTTCCTGGGGTCCAGCACCGAAGCCGTCGTGGCGTGCGTCGAGTGGACGCTGGCCCGCCTCGTCACCGAGCCGGAGGTCCAGAAGAAGCTCTACCACGAGCTCATCGCCGCCGGCGATCGCCGTAAAGGCCAGATCTCCGACGAGCGCCTCCAGGACTTGCCGTACCTGCGTGCAGTCATTCTCGAGAGCCTCCGCCTGCACCCGCCAATTCCCACACAGTTGCGCGACGTCGGACCAGATGGCGTGGCGGCCGCCGGAGCGCCGCCGCCACCTGATGGCACGCATGTGCGCTTCTTTTTTAGTGCAGAGCAGATCGGGAGGGACCGGAAGGTGTGGACGGACCCCGAGAAGTTCAGGCCGGAGCGGTTCCTCGCCGGCGGCGAAGGGAGGATGTGAGCCCGTGCCGGGGCCCAAGGAGATCAAGATGATGCCGTTCGGAGCTGGGCGCCGCCACTGCCCCCGGCGCGGGGCTGTCCATGATTCACGTCGGGTGCTTCGTGGCGGCGCTCGTGCGCGAGTTCGAGTGGGCGCCGCCAGTTGATGGCGGTGGCGGCGTTGATTTCACGGGGATTAGTGCGTTGTTCGTGAAGGTGATGGCGTCACCGCTGAGAGCGCGCATAACACTACGCACGTCTAAGTGAGTCCAAGGGCACTCCCAATGGTGAATTAATGGTATTTTCTATCTCTCTTAAATAGCTTGTCAATTAATTGAAATGGTGATGTGGTAGCCTAGTTAATGAGGAAAGAGATGGAAAATCATAGAAATGGTTTCTTCACGAAGAAACCAAGTCGTCTCTTGAACCAATGCCCCAAGAAACTATGAAATTGCCATTGGGAAGAAACTACTAATTTCTAGGGGACTCATGTCACTCTCTCATTAGAGGAAGAAGTTAGAGTTAAGAGAGAGAAAGAAAAAACAATTATTATTTGAAGACACTACCAATGTAGAAGATAGTTTCTATAGATGATTTCTTATGCTATGAAAATCGTGCCAGTTTCTTCCATTGGGACTGCCCTAAGTGATCTTAGACATGACGAGTAAAATAAGAAAAAAATTGTCTCCTTGTGAGGTGACAGGTTTTTAATGTAGTCCTGTTGAACTATCATTCAACAGCAATACCACTTAATTGCTTTCTATAAAAGCAGAATGAATCCTGTTGAACTATCATTCAACAGCAATACCATAATTGCTTTCTATAAAAGCAGAATGATCTCGATTTAAAATTTTTAAAAAGCTGTAACCACTAATTTTTTTGGGTTGAGTTTGTTTATTGAGCAGAATGGATCAGGTTGAATTTTGAAAAAAGAAACCAACTAGTGATGAGTACAACAATTAATGTAGAAAATGTAAACTGGAGAAACAAAGATTCAGGTTGCGACAAATGAGAATGGTGTTAAATAATACTACAATGACATCAATTTGATGGGACCAAGTACCAAAATAGTGGAACCAACAACCAAATTTATCTAATTATTCTGTAACTTTTGATTACATCAGCTGGTCGAAACATCATAACACAATGTACTTCCAAGTAGTTTCTGATATTTGACAAGTACCGTATCAAAACTCAACATCTAGTCCCTTCATTATTCATGAAAACATATTATACACTTCAGATCCTCTAAATTAAATGTGCAATACACCCTACAGGGTACAGGCACTTAGTGTAACAGAGTTGTAACAACACTAAATGATAAAAAGCAGAGACCATTGCTTACCCAGGACCTAATGCATCAAATGTATCATCTCCGAGTGAAGATGCTACGTATCATAATTTGCTACAAGTTCATATAACAATCTGTCTTGAATTGTGGGGAACTAGTGATCTTTATCATCACTTTGTCGTCTTGCTGTGTCGCAAGCAGAAGGACTTGAGCCTGTCAAGGCCGTCTTCTAGAGAAGATGGATCAATTGCGAAGGTGATTCGGAGCCAATTCTTATATCCCACAGCACATCCTGACAATTTGTTTCAAACATGTTTGGTCTCAACTAAAATGGCAATCTTGAAGTTGGGTGAAAAATATATATATCTCACACTCAACAGATGCAGTGATCTGCAATTCTGCACTCTAGGACTACAGTTTCAGATCATGTATGCAGGAGATGAATACCTGGCAGAAGAACCACTAATTCTTCCTTTGCCAGCTGGCAGCAGAAATCCATGTCATCTTTGATGTCCTGAAGGCAGGTTAGGTCCAATTTCACCTGTAGCAGGTCAAGGGAATTTCACATCTGATTAGCGTATTAATGTTCTTCAACAAGGAAACAGTATATGTAGTGACTCACGGACCATCACAAACATGGAGCCTTCAGGTTTGCTCGGGCAAGAAATGGCATTGATGCCCTTCAGCATCTCCCAGCATATATCTGCAGTTTCTCTAAGAATTTTGACGGTTTTGTTGAAGAATTCCTCCTTTGTGTTCTCCAGGAGGTTTGGAATTGCTCCCTGATCAAATAAATTTTGTATTTATCTGTATTTGTGTTTTGTGAAGTGAAGTCAAGAAAATAAATGAGAAATTGGCCGACTTGTAGTCACCTGGACAAATGTTGGAGGATCAGAGGAAATATCAAGGTAGCTCTTGATACTGTCCACTACCTGAAACAAGAAACGGCAAGTTTAAGCATCTGAAAAGACTGAAATGAATGGCATTTTGCAAGGTAACTTCTTTTGATATTTTTTTAACCAAGTTGGCAGGAGCTCTGCTGTCCTTCATTGAGGTGGCTTTGCTATTTGATCAGGCATATATCAGCACCACAGGCCATGCATGTTTGAAATGATGACGAATGCCAAAATCTTCAATTTTCCACTACTGATTATAACGTAATCAATGTCAAAGCAAGAGATTCACCTTAGTCCTCTCAAATACACCATTAGGATCATTGGTAACAATCCATCCAAGCCGCCATCCAGGCACCACCCATCTCTTCGATATCGACCCTAGTGTGAACACTGGAGCCACTGCCCCAAACACACCCATCGGCACAAATTTCCTCTCCCAAATGTCAAGTGCCCATAGACCTCATCTGTAATGACAAATATGCCAAGCTTGCGCGCAGTCATGGCAACCTAGAAAATTACCAACACAAAAACTAGGCTTTCAGATTGTTTCCCATGAGAACACAAAACTATTGGAAGTTTCGAACTTGCCTTGGCCAGGTGCTCGTACGTATAGACATTGCCACAAGGGTTCCCCGGGTTGATGATGACCATGGCGACAGAGTTCTCGTCGGCAAGAGCGTGGACGCCATGGATATCGACCTCCCAGTCTTTCTCAGGGAGAAGATCGTAGTATCGAGCTTCCATGCCGTTGAAAACAGCACGCGCCTCGTAGAACAGGTAGCCAGGCCGTGGAAGCAAGATGTTGGCACCAGGACGAGCTAGAACAGAGCAGATTATTTCGATCGCTTGCGCGCAGCCGCTTGTGAGGTAGACGTCGTCAGGTGATAACTCGTATGGCAGATCATGGGATAAGTAATTCGCAATGGACCTGGAATTCATTCGACTTACAAAGATTTTAAGACGTGTTTTAAATCAAGCGGCAAGTCCAGCTGCTCAGATGGACTTCTGAATGAGGTAATGCAGACAAGGACACGTTCAGACAGAAGCAGGAACAGGGATCACCTCCGTGCGGGCTCCAGGCCGACGCAGGTGGGGTAGGAGTTGTGCTCCCCGGACCAGAGCGCGCCGGCGACGGCGTCCACGGCCTCCGGTGCGGTGCGGAAGCACGGGAACACCGACGGGTCGCCGTGCCCCATCGGGATCACCGGCCGCGCGCCGCCGCCGCCGGCCACCATCCCGGCCTTGACCCGGCCCAGCACGCCGCACACCGAGAGCGCCGTCAGGCCCAGTAGGGCCTCGTTCGGCGCGAAGTTCCAAGCGGCTGCCGGGGCCGCCGCCGCAGCAGCAGCCACGGCAAACCCATTGGTGTCGCCGTTTTCCATCGATCGGAGCGTGGTGGTTCTTACAGCGCGGCGCGGTAGGCTTTGGCTTGTTGGTGGCGGGGGCGGCAAGCAGAATGGCGAAGTGGGATGTGTGATGCAGGGCACTTGTGGCAACTTTGCTTTACAGTGTAGTACCCAAATTGCTGAACATTAGGATACGGCAGTCGGTTTTTTTTTTACCATTATAGAAAAATATTTACCCATACCGTGATGCTGAGTTTGAGAGTGTTTTTTTTTAAGAATGAGTTAGAGAGTCAAATTTGAACTGCCCCGGTGTCTCGGTGAACTTTTATGCTTTGGTAAGAAAAAAAACTCACGATGACCGAAAATTATAGTCTGCTAAATTTATCATGGAAAATACTTAATTTTTTTATTTAGTTGTATATATTTGTAGCAATTAGTAGTAAGTGGCACCCCCTAGACTTATTTCCGGTAAGTATTAAACTAGCTTACCAATATAAGTTGATCTCTAAAAATTGAATTCAAAAAATTTGAAGGAAACTTAGTGACCTAGTTCGGAAACATGTAAAAATCTGGTGATCCATTTTATGTATCTCTAACACATTCACTAATTAACGTTCCCTAAACATAAGTTGGCCCGTCAAATGACCTATAACCTAGCTCTTTTCATTTACTGGATATATTAATCTTTTCGCTGTCTTTCAAACAGAATTTTGGCCCTAACCGTATTTTTATAATCTTTTGCCAATAATTCAACAAAAATTATAGCGCACATTAGATGTTTCAACTAGATAAAATTGTTTCATCTAGTCAAGTCTTAATACTTGAAAATCGCTTGAAGTCAACCCATAAAATCTTTGATTGTAGAACTCGATGTCTTGAGGCAATAACCACTGTCATATGGCAATATTACAACATTAACAGGAAAGGGCGATGTACTTGAAGTTGAAACGCACCAGGTAATAACCTTGATTGTTTAGAGACTGCAGTTTCAAACTACCAGTCAGCAAGTGCAAATTGGACAGGTACTCAACTGGGAAGTGCACACTAAACAAGTGGTGTCATCTTGGAACACTGTCCAAGAGTACTGAGAAACCAATCAGGACATCACGTGACAGAATTCAAAACGTAGACGTTCACCTTAATTTAATTTGATGGTTAGTGACTGGAGCCACATTCGTGGATTGGGGGCCAAGTTTTCCCGCGAGTTAATTTGGCGCGAAGTGTGACAGCAAGCGCGAGGAAGCTGCGTGCTATCACTACATAACCTGTCATCATATTTTCATTCAGTCTGTCAAGTTCCTACTCTACTTTTTTTACACAGTGTATCGGACACACCCACAACACATGCACACTCATCCTTATAAACACACGCGCGCAAACCCTACTCGTCAATCACCACAGGCACCTCGCTGTTGATGAAAACGTCGCCTACAGCTGAAAGCATAAACGTCGTTAAATCCTGAGAATTTCGCTCCCACACGAAGTCGAACTCAGAACCTGAGGTGGTACCCGGGTTTTTTTAATCACTAGGCTACAAACCCTTTCGCACTCTAATTTTTTTCAAGCCTACCATGAGTAGCTTTTCGCTACTTTACTCCATTGATTCCCCTAGCTATATCATTACAAGAAAGTAAGTTACAACAATTAATGATGGATTATAGGATGCACAGACACTACCGGAGGACGCGCGTTTGCTGTGCGTTTTTCCCCCGGTGCACGGGAAAGGCTGCTCGACAACGATTTGTATGGCAATCAGACCTTTGTCATGTGTCGTTTATCGAGGCGCACAGCGAACCTCTTTGTTGTGTGTTTCCGGCAGCGCGCGGCAAAAAAGTAAGAGCCGATGCAAGCGGCGTAGTGATAGACAGCTTCGTCGTGCGCCAAAACACACATGCACGGCAAATATTTTAAAAAAAATAAAAAAAAGGAGCCGCCCTAGCGCCAGGGAAGGGAGAGGCTGCTGGAGCTCCTAGCCGCCCGCAGCTCCCCGCGGGGGGACAGATGCCGTGGAGCACCCTGCCCAGCCACACGCCCCAGTCCCTGAGCCTTCCCTTGCGAAAGGCCAGTCGTCCCTCGGCTACTGGACAGGGAGCTTCGGGTGGAAGGGGCGGTGAGCTCCGGTGGAGGCGATGCGAGCTTCATGCAGACCGGTCACGACGAGCTCGGCATGAAGGGTCGGTGGTGAGGTATCGCAGAGGCGACATCCACCAAAGGCAACCATGGTAGTGGAGGGTCCTTGGCTAGGTGGAGCCACGTCGGGGAGGTCGGACAAGCCCCACGCCAGGAGGGTTGTCGCAGCCATCGGAGGGGCCGCTCACGCCACCATTGGAGGAGGCCACCGCTACGCCAACGAAGGAGGCCGTGTCGCCAAAGTAGAAGGCCGCGCCGCCGGAGGGGATCACGCCACAGAGGCCCGAGCTCGAGATCCGGTCACGGGAAAGGGTAGAGAGGTGGCGCACCGCCGCCGGAGTGCGAGAGGGAGGTAGTGGAGGAGTAGACCGCTGTCGCGCGGAGGAAGAAGTAGGTGGTGCGCCTCCAAATCTCGCACGGCCGCCGGCATCAAGTAAGCCGTGGTTGCCGTTGTGCGGGACTCTGGCCGCCGGCACCGTGCCTCACCCCATCGCTGCTCCACGCCACGAGGTCAGTGGCGAGTGGAGTGGGGAGCAGAGGGACGGTGAGGGTAGAGAGCAGGGAGAGGTCGTGCTGGCCACTGGGAGAGAGGGAGGGCCGAGCACAGAGGCGTGAAACGCAGTGAGGAGGGAGAAAGAAAGAGGTGTCAGTGTTTTAGACACCGAGCCTACGACGGGGTACCCGAAGTAGTAGATGGTGCGGTGGGGCTCGCCGAGATCAGGAACATAATGGTGAGACACGGGGCACACAATTAGACAGGTTCGGACCGCAATGTGCGTAATACCCTACGTCCTGTATGATGTGTGGCTCTGTATTGATTGCGTATGTTTTGAGAGGAGTCCCTGCCTCGCCTTATATACCACGGGAGGTAGGGTTACAAGTCGGATTGGTACAAGAGTACTACTTGAGTAGGACTCGGAGTAGCCTATACGAGTTATAGAAAGCTATCCTAGTCGTAGTACAAGTCCTTGTCCGTCTTGTCTTGCCTTGTGGTCCACGGTAATCTTGCACCGCGGCCCACTAATCGAGTAGTCCAGGTGTGCAGGTTCTTATCTCCCGGGTATGGCCCACATGTGTGGTGGGCCCAGGGATGCCCGGTCGACAAGCCCCGAGTACTTTGTAGTCGAGTGTGATGCTCAAGTAGTCTTGAAGGTCTCATGAGTAGTTCCCAAGCGGCCAGGAGGAAGAAGAGGCTTATATATATATCTAGGTGATTCCGTGCGTTCTTTGCGGGATTTGAGAGAATTTTTCAACCACAGTATGACATGCGGATAACTTATGTTTAATAGTGATACCTCGCACCTTGCTGTGAGAATTAATTTTAAGCAAAGTTTTAAGATGAACTTTAAAAGTAGAAAATTAAGATGATTGCAAGTATTCTTTTGCAAACGACATTATAAATGAAAACATGTTCATTTTATTGATAGAAAATTGCTCTTAAATTATTAATCCTTCATGTATTCTACTGTGGGAATTATGTAATGTGGTACTGGCAAGACTTATAAATTGTGTGCGTAGATGTTATTAGTCACAGAAAATCAGTATGAGAAATAAATATATAGTCCTTATGGATGGTGACGTGACGCTAACGTAGATTGCTTACATGTTAAGAGAAATTGTTAGAGGGGTACTCCTATAAAGTTATATATGATTAGGAGCCTAGGGCTTCCAATACCAATTGAAAACCCTAGCCACCTGCCACTTTAGAACCGAACCACCTACCGACTTCCCACCACAGGTCCACTAGGCCCATCACCAAATATCGACACATCCCCGCTCACCATGGACCACCCTCTCCCTCATCTTTATTTTGAATCCTCTGTTCTCTCTCATCCCTCTCTCACTCCTCACCAGCAGATACGGATGGCCACTCCGGTGACCTGCCGGCCATGGGGGAGCGGCGGTGCGAACGTGGGGCTCCCTCGGTGAGCAGCGGCACGGAGGTGATGCCGGTGCGTCACTTCTGTTAACTTTGGTGCTCCAAACATACTCGTTACACTTTGGTTTGAGCTCGATTAAGGAACTAACCCGCCACTAGGCACACTAATGATGTAACAAGTTCAACTCTGTATGTGCATTTGGAAGTGTGATCTTTTTGTAGGAAAACATGGACTAAAGGGACGGAGTCACATCGAGTTCAAAGGAGCAAATGAGGAGTTCCATTCGTGTTCAAGTGCAAGACAAATTCACTCCCAAAGGTGGCAAGGATCAAGGTGCTACGACGAAACATCCTCGAGGACCAAGACGTAAAGACCGGACTTCATGCGAGAAGACAACCTATCTTGATCGTGGGGATGACGAAATGACACAAATAAAGGGGCATAAATCCAAAATGACAAGAGGACCCACACGGAGGAAGGGGTGATCAACCGGCTGGTGGGCCCAGGTGGCCGCCCACCCCATTCTCGGCGTCGATTGACCTCCCGTTTCTTGGCGTGAAGATGCTTCAACCCCAAGTTGTTGTGGGCGCCATCATTGGAATGAACAAAGATAAATACGAGGTCGTCCACAAGGCAGAGAGGTTGGACCGGGAGAGAATTGAAGAGATCATTCACAAGAAATATTCATCTAGTCCAAGGAAGCGACCACAAGCGGAGGAGGACGTCGAGGCCCTGCCACGGCGCCCTCGGTTGAAGGAAGACAGTCGGAAGCATCTACCATGATCAATGGTGCCATGCTTAGCGCCTTTATGGGGTAAACTTCTCATTTGTCCATGGGGTTGTAAGGGATCTTGTCATGTAATCGCCGACTCTTTTATGGTTTCAATCTATTGGTTTTATGTTGATGATGCTTTGATGACTAAGGCTAGCTACCATGCTTTTCGGTGTATAGATCTCACTACCCCCGTAGATAACTTCAACTTACCGTGATCGTTCGTAGTTTTGCCATGATTACTTTCGTGTAGTGATAATACGAGGGAAGGGAAAGGGTGAAGCCATGATCACACCCTCCGATAGATTAGATTGGTTTTGTCTCTTTTGGCGGTTGCATGCTCAAGTATCCATAGACCCTATGGGCAAATTTCCTTCATATTTTGTGCACCTCACACCCCTCATTAGTATAGATTAGTTTGCTTTAAGTTTAATCTATAGTTTAAAGGTTTGTTTAGTTAACTAGATTAGTACTAGATCAAACGCTAGCAATCCCTTGCTCCGCGGATTGACAAGAACCTTGGGGATCACCCCTAGGTGAAAAAGGCTAAAAGAGGCCCGTACGCTTGCGGATCGAAATTCGTTTCAACCATCAACAAGCCCTTTTTCTGGCGCCATTGCCGGGGAGCAAGCTAGTTTGCTACGTTTGATTTTGTATTAATTTTGTTAATTAATAACATCTAACCCTTGTTTCCTAGAAACCCCCTTTGTTTTGTTTTGTTTTTGTTGTCTAGATGGCGTTCGTCGACCGTCTTTTGGAAGAATCAGAGAAATCATTAAGGGATTATGCTAGCCCACGATGTGAGGACATCAAGGTACACAAGTCGGATTCGAAGCTCAAAGCGATAAAGTATGAGATCAAGGCTCGGATCATCGAGATGGCGGCGATCAGTCCTTTTAGAGGGATGGAGACGGACAACCCGTATAGACACATCAAGCACTTCATGACGTTATGCAATACGGTACGACAAGAAGGAGTTCCCGATGAATGGTTCAAGTGGAATCTCTTTCCCTACTTGCTTGCCGATGAAGCAAAGACATGATACTCATTTGTGTCCTTCGAAGTTGGAGGAAATTAGAATCAATTGACGAGAAAATTTTGCGAGAAATTCTTCCCGATAAGTAAGATCCAACATCTAAGTAGGCAAGTGATCACTTTTACGCAAGGAGAAGAGGAAGGGATAGACCAAGCATGGAATAGATTCAATGAGTTGATTGAACAAGGACCAAGACTCAGATTCTCCGGTGACGTACTTTTGCATACCTTTTACTTTTCCTAACCCCTAGTTGCATGGAACATGTCCAAATATGTGCAGGAGGGGATCTCATGAAGAAAACACTCACGGAAGCCTCTCAACTCCTACAAAAAATCAGCAAAGCGGTGGCCATGCGAAGAGATTGGGAAACACGACTTTCAGGAAAGTCGGGATGTGATTCAAGCGTAAGAACACTTGCTGGAATTTTCAGAGAGGCAGCCCCGGAAGACATGAAAGAGGAGCCAATCCTAGAAAAATTGGAAGAAGTACACATGGAAACTAGAACTACCCCAAACATCAACTTCACTGAGTCAAGCAAAGCAAACTAGAGGAGTATGTCAAGCGCGAAGCCATTAAGGGAGTTCAAGAAAATGGATTGGGTTCCAATTGATTTTGGAGAAGTATTCGACAAGAGAAGACCATACCCCGACCAAAAGGGGATCACAAAAGCTTTGGAAGTAGACTTCCTACTGGAAAAGCAAGCGGAAAATTCATATGATCTTGAAACAACCGGTGAGATTTTTCAAAAGCTCTTTAGCGAAGAAGAAGTGGATCCGGATCATATAGCCGAGGTGAAAAGAGTCATGGGAATCAAACCTGAAGTATCGCCATACGCTCACCTCGCCTAAGTCTACGCCATAGGATCCGATCAAGAGGAGAAGACATCCCCACACTTGAGTTGCATGGTTAATGGAATTCAATGCAAAGCTTTATGTGACATCAGAGCACAAGTACGTGTCTTATCCTCTAAAATTTATGATGAAATTCATGATCATACCATAGACGTAGTCCCAACCTCTACTAAGTTAATCATGGGAGACGGTAGAATAGTTAGACCCCTTGGAATTGCTTGTAACCTTGAAGTAATCATCTCTGGAAAATGCATACCAACCGACTTTGTTATTGTTGATGTCTACTATGATAAACATGATCACATAATCCTAGGTAGACATTTCCTTAAGTTGGTTAATGTTGTTTTAGATGCCAAAAAAAAGAAAAGTAATGATTAATCTTGATGGAGACAAGCACACATATAATTTTCTTCCCGCTTCTAGAATTGCTTCACCCCAACCTCTTGATGACGAAGAGGTAGGGAGGCTTTGTTTTGTTGAAACTTTCAGGGATCCGCTATAAAGAGCGATGGAGAATCAACCTAATGATGAACAAGATGAGGAATTAGCGGAAGAAACTAAAGGACTTGAACCACAACATGTAAGCATGGAGGAGGAAAAGTTTGAGGATATCAGAGAAATTAAGCCCGAGGAGCCAAAAGTGCTGGAAGTGGACCTCAAACCCTTGCCCAAGACCTATCCCATCATTGTGAGCGATGAATTGAGTCCTGAAGAAAATGAGAAGTTGCTGAATTTATTGAAAAAGCACAAGAAGGTGATCGGATATTCAATAAATGACCTCAAAGGAATTAGCCCAGCCTTTTGCACTCATCGTATACCTTCCAAATCAATGCAAGCCTGTTGTGGAGTGCTAAAGGAGGCTAACACATGATATGCAAGAGACTGTAAATAAGGAAGTAATCAAGTTGTTGGACGTCTGAATCATTTACCTGGTGCCGCATAGCTAATGGGTAAGCCCCGTACATTGTGTGCCGAAGAAAGGAGGATTGACCGTGGTCAAGAACGAGAAGAATGAATTAATTCCGCAAAGAACCGTGACCAGATGGAGGATGTGTATTGATTATCGAAAATTGAATAAAGCAACGAAGAAGGATCACTTCCCCTTGCTGTTCATCGACGAGATGCTCGAGAGGTTAGAAAATCATTCATACTTTTGCTATCTTGATGGGTACTCGGGGTTCATGCAAATTCCTATTCACCCGGACGATCAACATAAAACAACATTCACTTGCCCGTATGGAACATTTGCGTATAGAAGAATGCCTTTTGGTTTATGCAATGCTCCAGCTTCTTTCGAACATTGATGATGGCAATATTTTCGGAATTTATTGAAGAAATGGTTGAGGTGTTCATGGATGATTTTTCCGTTTACGGGAAATCTTTTGAGGATTGCCTGGCCAACTTGGAGAAGGTTCTTACAAGGTGTGAAGAGGTTGATTTGGTGCTTAATTGGGAGAAGTGCCACTTTATGGTGAAGCAAGGTCATACGAAAATCTAAGAAAGGTTTTTGTATAATATTAGTCTATGTTTATGATCTGAATATCATAGGAACCGCAGAGGATATTGAAGAAGCTAGTTCATACTTAAAATCTGAATTTGAAATGAAAGATTTTGGTAAGACTAAATTTTGTTTAGGACTGCAGCTAGAACATACCTAAGAAGGGATTTTAGTGCACCAGTCTGCTTATATAAAGAAGGTATTAGAGAGATTTCATCATGAAAATGCATATCCAGAACATACACCCATGATGGGGCGATCTCTCGACATAGAGAAAGACCCTTTTAGACCGAGAGAAGAAGACGAGAAATTATTGGGATCTTGTAACACCCTGAAATTCAGTTTGTGATTTTAATAAAATTTTGTTAGCAACAATGCCTATGCTTAAGGACTATAGGGTTGTATTTAATTTTCTAGATATTTAATTCTTTTTCTTTAATAAAATAAATAAATATAGGAGTTGAATGTTGCATTCATGCTGGTGCATTGTTTTTAGTTGCTTGAGTTCAAATTTGAATTTGAATTCAATTGTTTATTGTTTTAAAAATTTCCAAAACCCTTTTCCCTTTCCTCCCTCCCCTTCCTTCTTTTTCCGCGCGGCATGTTTAGGAGAAGTCATGGGAGGTCGAGTCCCATGACCCGGTTTGCCAGCTCCCTCGGCTCCGCTGGCCGCTCATTTCTCGGCCCCTCAGTCCGTGCACCTGTAATCCCCGGCCCGTTTGCTGTTCTCCTCACCGGACCCAACCGCTCGGCCCGATGCAACCGCCCGCCCTCAGCATCACCGACAGTGGGGCCTTGTCATCCCCCACCTCGGTCCGCCTCCACGTGGACACGCTTGAGTCAGGGCTCGCGCACCACCTCCTTCGCGTGGCCTGCGCCAAGGCGCAGCCTCAGGGCTTTATAAGAAGCCGCCGCCGCACATCGAGCCCCCGCTTTTCCCGAAACCCTAACCGCCTGAGCCCACGAGTACGCTGCCGCAAACCCTAACGCCGCCGCCGTCGATCCGCGCCGTCGCCGCCTCTCCGTCGACAAGGAGCAGCCCCGGAGGACTGCAAGGATGAGAGGAAGCCGTCGGTGCTGTTTGTTCGCGAGTTCGTGCCCAACATGGTTGGTTCGAGATCGCCGAGCCCGCCGCCGCCTGTCCGCCCCGCCGATCCGTACGTGGAATACGCTCCAGCTGAAGATTTCGAAGACTTTGAGCAGCAACCGGAGTTCGTGGAAGGCAAGTCCTTGCTGCATGCCCCTTTTACCTATACAACATGCATTTTAATTACACTGTTGTTTATTTGTTTCTTGCATGAATATGATGGGTCCCTATGATTAAGGTTCGACTAGACTTGAATACCTTGTGCCTTGTTAACCGGGTGTTTTACTTTTGTTGGGTAGACCTTGCTTAGTCGCTAAACATGGGATTATGGTGGTTTATAATGAACAACAAAGTTAATTTGATTTACTTATGCTCTATCATCATTAAACAAGACCACCTTTATGCTAATCGGAACATGGAGCGACCACCCAAGACAACAGTGCAACCACAAGACAAATGGCTCTGTCTTGGCCAATTAATTAGAAACCTTAGTGTGTGTATGCTTTACCTGATAAGGGCGAGGGGGTGCCGGTAGTTGGTGTATAGCCCGGCCCTTAGGCTGATCTGCTCTGTGGTAGCTTCGCAATCTCGAGAGAGGGTTATGCATTGCGCTGTCATGAAACCTAGCGAGCAGTCCACACTAGGGAATCTTTGTAAAGGCCTCGTAGCATCCCTATGCAACCACACCTAGGTAGTGGTATTGTGCCTACTTTTGCACAACATGGTTGGGTTTAAAGTTCTTTGAACTTTTACGCGACTTGTGGGTAAAGATGTGCCACCTTTGCAGAGTGTAAAACTAACCGGTTAGCCGTGCTCACGTTTATGAGCGGCCTGGACCCTCACATGTGTAATTTATGAAAGATGGACTTAAACTTGTGCATTTCATCTTATTCTTGTTGCATATGTTAATTTGGGTTGATATATACTTTTATTTTGCTAGTAATCAGTTGCTTAATAAAACTTTGACCAACTAAAAGTGCTTACCACTTTAACCATGTCAGCCATCCACTATAAAGCCTTGCATGTTGTATTAGTTCTATTCCCGTGTTGAGTACGACATGTGCTCATGCTTGTTGATTTTTATCTTGCATCTACACTACCCGGTCTGCTGCTCAGACGGACACTTTGAAGACTATCCAGAGGACTTGATGAGTTAAGGCGCATGTTCCCCATCGAATGCTTGTGGAGGGCGTCCATTTACTTTTCCGTTGTTTAGCTACTCGATTGGTGTGATAGAATAAATGACATTCAGTCTGTAATATTAAATACGTGATGACATTGCGTTTTGGTACTTCACTATGTCGTTTGCATGTGTAAACTTGATCCTGGACACATGCAAATTTATTATCCGGGTTTGCTTCCAAAGCGGGTGTGACAAAGTGGTACGAGCTGTGTTGATCAGTATGGGACGTTAGCCTAGTTAGAAATGGTCGAGATTAAGGATTTTTAATAGAAGCCACACTAATGCTTGCTTTATAAAAATCTATTTTTAATTTGCTTACTCTTAATTTTACCGCATCCTTGATTATCCATTTGTTATCTTAACTTGATTTTGATATCTTTAGCTTATGCTTCATTCTGCACTTGTCCTCTCTATCTCTAGATGCCTCATGATGAAGACTACCGTGCAAGCTCCTTGAGTTCCCAGTACTTGGAGGATCAGGACTACTACTACTACCGACTAGAGGGTGAAGAGCACGATGGTGACACGGATGAAGTGATAGAGATGGAGCCACCACCTGCAGCGCCTGCTCTAGCACATGCCCCAAAGACCCTCCAGAGTCATCGACATCGATGATGAAGAGCGGAGGAAGCACCCATTGAAGAGCCCGGAGAAACCGGTGAAGAGCTAGAGCTGTGAAGAGCCAAGAGGAAGCATGTCACACTGTTTTCCAAAGAAAACCAAGTGCGGATCTATATGCATGCGGGATCAAGTTTCATGCATATAGTTGACATAAGTGAATAACAGAAACAATATCACGTAAGAAAAACAAAGATTATCAGAGTATTACGCTTAAATCCTAGAAAAGAAGGCTCCAAACATCACAGGCAGTCGACCGGGGGTTGTGTACGCTTAGCACCAACAACAGCTTCACAACAACTTCATAGCGCTTCCTCTTTCTGAGCAACATGGTTTATAGCAAGGGTGAGTACATGCCGTACTCAACAAGTGTGGGGAAAGTATGAATCAGAGGCTTGACAAGGAAAGGTGACAGTTGGTGCATTAAGCACTTTTAGTTGATCAAGTTTTATTAGCACCTGATTACTAAGATATAAGTATATACCAACCCACAATTAACATATAGAGATACGCCATAAGCATATGGCTAACATAACCATAAACCACGATTTAAGTCCATCTTCAAGTTCAATTATCATGTGAGGATCCAGGCCGCTCTTGACCGTGAGCACGACTAATCGATTAGTTTTACACTCTGCAGAGGTTGTACACTTTCACCACAAGTCACGTAAAAGTCCCGAAGAACTTTGAACCCAACCATGCCATGCCAAGCATCATACCACACTACCGAGGTGTGATTGCATAGGACGCCTGAGGCCTTTACAAAGAGTCCTCCCATGTGTATTAGTCCATAGTAGCATATGCCATAGAGGCTATCTTTCGTACCACACTTCTATTTCTGAGACGTCACCATAGAGTACTTGGTTCCAATACCTATCCCGGAATAGAAGAGCCTTAAAAGCATTCCTCCGCTACCCAAGCTACTATGCGAGTAATGGCCACACAAGACTTCCCTAATTACTGCAAGACCGAGCCATTTAGTCCTTGTGGTTGCACCTTTGTCACAGGTGGTCGCTCCATGTTCCAATTAATCATATGATCTTGTATTAACCGAGATCTGACATAAAAGTAAAACATGTTTATCATTGTTGTTCATTAGAACCACCATATCCCAAGTATAGCGACTAGCGAGCTACCCGGCAAAAAGGTAAACCCAGTTGACAAGGAATGATCATAAAGACTAGGATAATCCTTAATAGGACCCATCAATATTAATGCAAAGCAATGCAATGTGATTAAACACAGTTATTAGGACAAAAGAACAAGGACACACTTGCCTTTAACGAGTAATGTTGTAATTCTTCAACTCTTCAAGCTTTTCAAAACTCTCGAGCAGCGATCACTCTACTCGCATCTATCATCGGGCACAAGCAATGAAAACAAACAAGTACTACTAAGAACAATGCACCAATCAAAAGAAAAGCTTTAAAAGAACGCACTAAAGGATAGGCTCGATGCTATGGATCAACACACCGAGGCCGTCTTTGAGAAAAAGAAAGGCTTGGTTAGCTTTATGGAAGACACTAGGTTGGAGTAAGAACTAGGATCAAAAGATCTGGAGCTTGAAAGAAGATTAGCTCTACAACAGAGACACACTGAGACAGAGAGCTTTGATAAATAACGACTAATGTTCGATTTGCATATGGGAGAGATAAAACTATGAGCTAGGTTTATTTTAATTAGTAAAAGATATGTAAAGGATATTTCGTAAATAAAATACCCTAAATTAGAATTAATGCAGCATTATATTTTTATTTGCAAAAAACCGAAGTAAAGAACTAATCCATTTTTATTTATAAAAATTTATATATAAATTATACAAATTAAACATTTAATTTAGAAAAAGTAAACTATATGAATCCTCTAATCGAAACTTTATGATTCGAGTAGATCATGTTATTATTAAAACATTATGGCATTGATATTAAACAAATTAATATTTATTTATAAAACCGGTGTAAAAGCCTATTAAACTTTTAATTATGAAAGGTTAAATAAATATTAATCAATTTAACATTTGGTTTATGAAAAACCGGGGTAAAAATCTAATTAGATTTTATTTATAAAAGCATGTGAAATAATCGTTAATAAAATTAATATTAATTATGAAAAACGGTGTGTAGCTCTATATTGCTTTTATTTGTAAAAGGTGTGCATAACTAAGCTTTAATCAAAATTAATATCAAATTAATTCTCAGAAAACAAACATGAAGAAAACTCACCACTAACACGTACTTTACATTATTATGAACCTAACGCAACTTGAACGGACGAAAACGGGCTAAAACGTGAAAGATATGGATTAAACATGTTGTAGGGACCTAGTTGTGAAATCTGAAGATTTCAGGGGCTTCCAGAGAAGATACCCGAGACACAATGAATAGTGCTCATGAAACTAATAAACCTCGTGGTCGATCTGAAAAGATGGCTCGAGTTGGATTTATTTGCGAGGATGAAAAGTTCTAGGGGGTTATGGAAAAGTTTGCAAGACACAAAAGAACTAGTACTGACTAGAAATGTTCGCGGCGTTGCCGCTAATGGCTGTGGTTCTTGATCGAGAGATGAACGGGAAATTTAGGCTATATGTTGGTTTGTGAGGAAATTAGAGGTCTTTTGGCTTGATTTTTCCAAGTTTGGGGTGGTTTTCATTAAATTGTTGATGCTAAGTCGATTACAATAGTTTAGGGGCTATTGGGTAGATTTGGAGGAAGATATCATTTTTGCTAATTAGGAGTTTTTTTAAAGAAAGCGAGACTTTGTGCTGCGTGCTAATTTTGGAAAGTTCGTGGTCTTTTTAAATATAAATGTGTGGACTTGGGTTTGGTTCGTGCAGAGTTTACTTTTTTGTATTAATTTGTTCTATGGGTTGGGAAGTGTTTTTGTAATTGTTGGTGGCAAACAGAATTTCTTAAAAGCTTAGGGACTTTTAAGCGAAATATTTTATTGAAATAATGATGCCAAATAGATTTTTAAAAGTTTAGGGGTTTTAGTTGAATTGTTGGATCACGTTCACAATTTTATTTAGTTGAAGGGCCTTTTTGCAATATGGTTCCAAATAGCAATTTCAAAAGTTTAGGGAGTTTTTAGTTAAATTCCTGACCACATTCACTATTTTTACTCAGTTGAAGGGTCTTTTTTCAAGATGGCCGTCAGAAGCAGATTTCTGAAAAGTTTAGGGCTTTGTAAAAGTTATGGACTGACGGGCATGATTTTTGCCAAGTGGAAGGGTCTTTCAAAATGCCCGATGTTTGCCCGATCTTAGCCGTTCATCGGAGATCCAACGGGAGAGGACGCAGACGTGGTACTCTCCACAGCCTTCGGAAGTTCGGGGTTTTAGTTGAATTGTTGGATCACGTTCACAATTTTTATTTAGTTGAAGGGCCTTTTTTGCAATATGGTTCCAAATAGCAATTTCCAAAAGTTTAGGGAGTTTTTAGTTAAATTCGACCACATTCACTATTTTTACTCGATTGAAGGGTCTTTTTCAAGATGGGCCGTGATTTCGAAAAGTTTAGGGGCTTTTTGTAAAAGTTATGGAATCGCATGATTTTTGCCAAGTGGAAGGGTCTTTCGCAAAATGCACGATGTTTGCCCGATCTTAGCCGTTCATCGGACCGATCCAGGGAGAGGACCGCGACGTGGCCACTCTCCCTGGCCTTCTTTTGGTGCAACTTTCGTATATAGAAGATTACATGAAGCTGCAGGGGCCTAAAGGGAAAAGAACCTTCTTCTTCCTCTGAACCGGGATACGCACGGGCAGACAGGGCTCCAGGTGGCCAACTTCGCCGGCGGCTCCGACGACCTGGGGTGCGAGGGGCTCGAGCGAGCGGGGGAAAAGAGAGAGGAGAGTAAGGGGATCACGATGGACGGCTCACCCACGACGGAGACGGACGGGAGCGGCTCGACGGCGGAAGGCAGCGGCGACCGGCGACGGTCGCAAGCGGCGGCGGTACTCCGAGGGTCCTCCGGCGACGGGAAAGAGCGGCGGAGCTGCGGCACGATCCTGCGAAGCTCCCGGTAGGCGCGGCGTGCTCTGAGGTCGACGACGCCGACGAATCGGTGACGGCCGGCGGCGGCTCCGGCGAACTGCGAAGGCGGCGGCGCTGCTTGCGATGGCGAGGCGGCGCTGGGGTAGGGCGCAGGTGGAGGACGCGCAGAAGCTCAGCCTTGCCCTTTATAGGGGCGCGGGAGGCCTGGCGTGGCCGCGGGGGCCAGGACGGCGGCGTGATCAGAAACGACCAGGACTCCCGGTGTCCGGTTCGGCCACGGTTGGAGCTCGAGGATGACCAGAGGGCCCCGCTCGTCAGTGACTACGGCGGACACGGGCCAGTGTTGGGCCGAGCTAAAGCGGACGGCAGAAGTGTTTTGAGGGGCACGGCCGGACTTCGCCTTGGAGGGCCGCGGGGGCGAGATGGGCTGCGAGAGAGGGGCTGGGCTGCACCGAGAGAAAGAGAAGAGGGGGCGAGAGTGAACTTTTGCAGACGGGCTCGGCCCATAGGAAAAGAAAAGATTTTTTTTCCGAAATTAATTTCCGACGCGAAAACAATTCCAGACAAAAAAAACTAGAAATTGTTTAGAGGCACGAAAAATACTTGGAAAATCCCAAAAATTACAGGAAAATTCCCAGAGATAGATTTTGACACGAACAATCCAAATAAAATATTTGGAGCTTATGAAAAAGATTTTAGAGCCTTCTAATAAATAGAATAAGCTCAAGAAAAAATGAGAATAAATCCCGGAAAATTCTCAGAAGGGTTTGGCCAACACCTAAGCGTGTTTTAAAAACATTTTGCACTCAAAAACACCAGGATGCATCGGCATGAATGCAACACTCACTTAATCATCTTATTTAATTCAGAAAATCAAACAATGCCTTTTTCCTACGCTATATTTCCTGTGAAAAAAAATAAATGTTGGAAAAAATTTAAAATTATGAGAAAATTGTTATTTAGTTATTATTTCTATTCACATCCTGAAATTGGAAATTTCAGGGTGTGACAAAGCACAAGCGGAGGAAGCTGAAGAGGATGAGCAAGGAAGTGACTCAAGTGATCCTTCTTACTCAAAGGAATCAGACTCAGAAGATTCAGATTCAGAGGATGCGGAGGTACCAATTGCTGTGCCAGAAAAGTGGGAGGTCGTTGCCTGGCACAGTGATGGAGGGAAAGCTCGCTTCCCAACACTGCTCAGGAGGCTTTTTCGCCACCTCAACTACCATGTGAAGATCAACTACATGGGACTGAGGAGGACCCATCCAAGATATCCGGAGTAGTGGGATGTGTTGGTGCACATTATAGACACTCACCTCACTTGGTGGAAGTATGAGCTTGAGTGCACCTTGCTTTGGTAGTCGAGGATACCTTTCTTCTTGGGATAGATGATGCTGCCAGATGAGCTCTCTCCTCGTGGTGGTATAAGAAAGCTCACTACATCACCAACACCACGTGGAAGCACTTCCCTCGTCGACCATTTGGGCGAGGCAGCATGATACACGAGGTGTACATGGACATGAACCCCGACTTGGCCAAGTGGGACTCACTGCAGCTCAACACCATGTTGGATGACACCAATATGGAGAAGCCTTTGCGACCAGCAAGTTGAAGACAGGAAGAAGATCAAGAGGCTCAGAGCAATCTCTGCTGGGCAAGGGCAAGCAGAGGAAGATGGAGAAGAATGGCTTGCAGAGTCACCAAGACCAAAAATGGCTAGATATGGATCACCAAGCTCCACTCGTGTCATCTTGGATAGGACCTAGGAGCTTTTAAGTTTTAGTTCTTGAGTCAATGTAATCGTTAGTATCGAACATCGTTTAGGAGTGTGTTTAGTCTAAAGGAGTGTTTGGTTGCTTGTACTTATGACAATTGCTTGATTTGGATTTTGCTGTGAGTGCAATGTTTTGTGGAGTGATGACCACAACGACATTGGTTTAGTAATAAAGTTGATTAGTTGAGGTTAATATTATGTCTCAATCAATCCTATATTATCATTATCTTTATTCCTTCAATATTAATCTTTGAGCAAGACCAGTTGGTACCAAATCTGTTGCTGTTTCTCACAACTATACCATTTTATTTTTATCGTGAGCTACAGAAATCCATTTGATGCAAATCCAATTGGGTTAGTTCAGAAATTTTATATATGATGTTCTGTCAAAAACTCAGAACCATAGGGTAAATATTCTGGGAGTTATGCACGAAGTATTGAAACCATCAGAATCTGTAAATCTCTGCTGACATAGTCTCCTTCTTTATTTTATATCTCGGGCTACCGACATCCAATTGAGGTGATTCTAGTTGGGCTGGTTCTGTAATTATATACACCTTATCTCATAAAATGTGCATAATTTTTGGTTGCTCAAGCAGAGCTACAACTAATTCTTTGGGATCAACAGAACCTGTCTTAAGCTGGAAATCTGCATTGTATTAACTTTTAAGCTTTTCTCTGGACTCAATCATCTAAATCTATGTTCCTAACACTCAGATGGTGACAACCAGGTCAGGATCAGGAGTTGATCAACCACTAGTGATCCGTCCAAGGAGAGGAAGCAGTTCGAGTGTACCTCGGCCAGAGATGGATCGGCGATGCGGCGGTTCTTGCAGGCTCGAGACTCGGCTCCTCCAGAATCGACCAACACTGGCCAACTAACCTGCAAACTCAGGCCAACAATCCACCCCATGGACAGCAAGCTCCGATGCAGGGCATCGGACGTTCATGAGCCACCAGCCCCGAGCTTCTCTCATGCTGTTGATCCGTTGGAGGCTGAAGACTATAGAGAAGATGCTCACCATTGCCCAGTGTGATGACAGGGAGAAGGTCCTGTATGCTTGGGGTGACTCGAGGATCTTCTTGACTTGGTGGGATGCCTTCGTCTCGCTCATGCCAACCCGGATACTATCACTTGGCGGTGCACTACCAACAGGAGCCATCACATACCTACCGACTTGATGAAGCTTAAGAAGAAGGAGTTCCTTGCTCTCAAGCAGGGAGGGATGTCAGTGATATAGTTCAGGGACAGGTTCATTGAATTGTCTTGTTATGCTCACGAGGATCTTTGCTACGGATAGGAAGAAGCAGGAGCTGTTCTTAGATGGGTTAGCTGGACCTCTTCAGGACCAGCTTATGTCTCACACCTTCCCGACCTTCCGGGAGGCCGATTGACGGGGCCATATGCTTGGAGTCCAAGCGCAGAGAGAGTTGGGAGATATGAAGAGGAAGGCCACCACTTACGGGACAGTCGGGGAGCATCACCCGTCCACGCTTCAATCCACGAGGGGTGTCGTTCCGTTTTGGAGGTCGAATGGGAATTTCTACCCCACTCAGCAGGTTCCAGCACCCTACTCGATCGACATACTAGTCATCAAACACCTCACCTGCTTTCCGTGAGAACCGAGAGGACTCCTTTTGGCACTCCGGTGAGGCACGGCACACATCACACCCGGGGCAACAATTGCATCAAGTGTGGTGAAGTTGGTCACTATGCCAACAACTACCCCAAGAGGACTACTCCAAGTACCCCGTGCAAAATCAGCGGATGTAGCAGATGAGGAATGGGAGCTAGACCCCTTGAGGGGCAATAAGGGACAACAGAGCTATGCACGTGGCAAGGTGAACCACGTGAGCATTGAGACCGCCAGGAGAACCCACAAGTAGTGCTCGGTATGTTCCTTGTCAACTCCGCCCGCCTCGGTCTTATTTGATTCTAGAGCATCTCATTCTTTGTTTTCGGTTTGTGGCTAAACATAACATATCCATGCAACCTATGAAACAAAACATGATAGTTAGTTCACGGGAGATGAAAGCTTTATGTACGTGTCCTAATGTTAATCTTAAGATCATGGGAGTAGACTTTTGGGCACAGTTGGTAGTTCTAGAGTCAAAAGACATTGATATCATCATGGGTATGAACTGGTTAGCTCACGCATGATGCAACGATTCAGTGTGCTAAGAGGGTAGTTCTTCTTACCAGTCCTAAGGGAGACAATGTTATGATTGTAGCTACTCCACCAGCAGCAGAGGGTTCAGTGAATCAGTTGGATGGTAAATCTCTAGATGATATCAAGGTGTGTGTGATTATCCAGATGTGTTCCCAGATGGGCTACCAGGTATGCCACCTGACCGAGATGTTAAGTTTGTTATTGATCTTTTACCTAGTACCGCTCCTATTTCCAAGCGTCCTTATAGAATGTCTAGTGATCAACTTTGAGCTTAAGAAGCAGATTAGTGAACTATTAGAGAAGGGTTTCATTTGTGAAAGTGCATCTAGGCCCCTAAGTGGATTTTGGTGAATTGAATGACAAAGTGATTAAAGATCTAACTTGTTTGTTTAAGAATGTGAGCAGGTTTTTATTTAGTTATTCATGAGTTAATATTGCTATATATTTGAGGATGAATGTTGTATGGCTCACATTATAAAGACAAGCAAGTGTGTGGTCCTTTGATGAGAAATGGTGAATGTCAAGCAATCAAATGAAGTAAAATATTGGGGATATTTGCCAAAGAACAATTACAGTCCAATGAATGTGGTAGCTTGATTGAAAGTCAATGGGTCATAAAAAGAGAAATGGTGTTCTCCACTAAATAGTAAATGCAAGACTTCATGTGATGATTGTGAAAGGATACAAGGATGAGTGTATTTTTGATGATCCTAAGTTGGAAGCTTGCATAAACATTGTCAATCAAGAACAAGCATTTGAAGCGGTATTTCAAATGAAGATCAAATTTAGATGAAGCAAAGTCGAACTCAATGTGGTTTGGGTAAGTGATGAAGAGATCAACCGAGGTGACTAGGGTGAGGGACTAAGCAATCTTTGGGGTCCTAGCTAGTCCGCCATTTCGTGTTTTGCTAAGGTGAAGTTCTAGCATCCGTGGGGTCTCCAAGTATCATATCCAAGCCTTAACCGAGTGAAACAATGCAACTCATCTACATGTTATGTTTGGCAATATGGAGTGACTTAAGGATCTAAGCGTGCATACCCATGCTATATGGAAAGATCTTAAGTTGCTAGCTCAAGTATGGATGTGCTCATGAAGATAGCAATTGTTGGAAGCCCTCAAGTTCAACACGTTCAAGTATGGCAAGATGAAAGGTATACAAGCTCAAGAGGTTGATTAGGTATTTACTTTTATCCTTGAGTATAGGAATGTCGTACTATCAAGAGGGATGCAACATTAGCTTCATGACAAGTATCAAAAGTGCTCATTAGTTGACCTATGTGAGAAATAGCCTTGAGAGTGTCCCTGAGTGAACTAACAAACCTCTAACCCAACCCTAGCTACTTCAACACGTCTTAAAAGAGAAAAAGGGGTTTTGGGAGTCTGAGGCGGTCTAACCATGGGGCTCTGTCACCAACGGCTAGTTTTCAAAGGGGAGGGAGGGCGATCTAACCGCCCTGACCAGGCGGTCTGACCGCCACGGTTGCTTTTCTAACAGCTAGTTTTCCTTGAGTGGGGTATAAGTACCCCACGAGCTCCACTTGTTGGAGCTGCGACTTTAGGGTTCTGGTGTGCTTCCCTGCTTTTGAAGAGCCAAAGCCATAGAATCTCTCCCCAACCATCTCTTTGTGAGATTTGTGAGATTCAAGCTCTATTCTTGTGTTGGGTTGAGAGAGTGAGTTTGTGTGAGCTTTGTGAGCTGAGAAGAGCCTTCCATAGCTTGAGCACTTGTGATTCGCGTCTACAAGCCTTCAAGCATTTGTTACTCTTGGAGGTTTGCCTCCTAGACGGCTAGGCGTCGCCGGCTAGCTCCCAAGTTGTGGTGAGCAGCGACAAGTTTGTGAGGGCTATGATCTTGCCTCTTCGTGGAAAAGATCGCCTTAGTGGAAAGGAGGAAAGCGGTTGAAAGAGACCCGGCTTGTTGTGGGAGAATTCCCTTACAAGCTCCTCAATGGAGACGTATCCGTTCCTTAGTGGGCGGTGAACTTCGGGAAACAAATCCTCGTCTCTCCTTTGTGGTTTGCCTCACTCGCTTTGATTTCTAGCATATTTACTTTGCTTCCGCTCGATCTACTTGGGTGTGCTTGTCTTTGAGTGCAGGGATCATTACCCTGCTTGTGATCATCTGAGAGCCACTCAAGAACTTAGGTTCTTGCTAGAAGTCAAGAGAAGCTTTGAGTTGTCTTTTGCAGGTTCACTGGGTGGAGGCGGTCTAACGCTCAGGGACCAGTCTAACGCCCCCTCTCGTGTTGATTACACGGCGGTCTAACTCCGGTAAGGCGGTCTAACCGCCTGTGCCAGTGAAGCTCAAGTTTCGGAGGAAAAAGTTTCATTTGGTCGTCTCGCCTATTCACCCCCCCTCTAGGCGGCATCAAGGTCCTTTCAATTGGTATCAGAGCCGAGTGCTCCGTTTCGAGCTTAACCGCTCGGAGTTTGTGATGTCAACTACATGTGAGGTACCGTTTGAGCCTCTAGCTCTAGATGGCTCAAACTACATTTCTTGGTCAGCAAATGTTCTACATTCGCTTAAGGCTATGGGTCCCACTGCGGAGAGCATTGTAGTTGCGAGTATCCTTCCAAAAGATTGGACATACATCTCTCTTGAGGATTTGGAAAACACGCAACTCAATGCCTCTATTGTTAACTTTTTGCGTAGTTCTCTATGTGAAGATTTTCAGGAATTTATGCTAGAGAACAAGAACATTTGTCGGGATGCTCATCGCATTTGGATTTTACTAAAATCCTTTGTGGACTCCAAATTGGATGAAGATGAAAGTGATGACAAAGATGAAGATGAAGTAGAGGAGTGCTGCACTGCCTCTACAGCCACCACAGAACATCAAGCATCCATTCTCGAGAAGGAAAAGGGCGAAAGAAGAGAAGAGCAAGCTCCTCTGGAAGGGGCGGTCACCCTCCCTGTGGCGGCTCTAACCACCCCGCAGAGGAAGTCAATTCGTGTGTCGAGGAGACCTCTCAAGCCCCAAGCACATCCTAACCTGTTCTTGAAGCCTCAAAAGCTTATTATGATGAAGGTGCTTGCCTAAAGACCAAGAAGAAGAAGAACAAGAAAAAGAGAAGAATCAAAGGAGGAAAAATTGAAAAAAGATGAAGCCTCAAGCTCGATGGAAAAGCAACTTGAGACTCTTCAAAGCGGCGTGCCTCCATGGTTTGTGAGTATGAGTCATTGGCTAAACAACTTGAGTATGCTATAAAGCTAATGACATGCTAGAAGCTAAACTAGAGAAGCTCACTAGGGAGCATATGGCTCTACAAGTAAAACACAAGGAACTAGAGTGTTCTCATGAGAAGCTTGTAGATTCTTATGCTTCACTAGAAATTGCTCATGAGGTTGTTTTATCTTGTAAATATTTGCAACCTCTCTCACACACTTGCACATGCTCACTTGTCAATAATGTTCTTGCTTGCACTAAACCTTGTTGTTCTCAAGCAAGCCAATCTAGCATTGAGCATGTACTTGTAGAATCTTGTGATGACCTCATTGCTCAAGAAAATGATCAACTCAAGCAAGAGGTTGAAAAGCTTAAGAAGAACTTGAGTAAGTTGAAGGAGAAGAGCAAAGTGCAACCTTCTCAAGATAACCGTGCTAACATGGTGAAGAAGCTTGAAAAGGGGTCAACCGTCACTAGCTCAGGTCCTCAACACCAACTCAAGGACAACAAGATCAAGATTCTAGAGAAGAAGAAGTTTGAGCTTATCAAGTGCAATCAATGCTCAAAGATGGGGCATTTCGCTTCACATTACCCCACCAAGCTCAAGGCTCAAGAAACAATCTCCAAGAAGAAAAGAAGCTCCATCAGAAGGAGATTGTGCTACCAATGCAAAGAGAAGGGTCACTTTGCCGCAGATTGCCCACAGGTCAACAGTACTGACAAGGGGCGGTCTGACCGCCCCCTCAGGGTGGTTAGACCACGTCTGGCTACTACTGCCAAGATGCACTGCAGCAAAGAGGAGAAAGCTCACCCTTCAAGCAAGAAGCCCACTAGCAAGCCAAGACAAGACAAGCAAATAACTCCCAAGCCTAGAAGTAACAAAAGCCGAATTTGCTACACTTGTCGTAAAAAGGGTCACATGGGCAAGGATTGTCCGAATGGTAACACTCCTCAATCCAACCTTGTCCATTATGATTTTCATAAGCTTAGGAATGACAAAATTGGCACTTGTACTATGAGGATGATTAGTTCACCTCAAATTAGTACAAGAGCTATTTGGGTTCCTAAGCATCTTGTGACTAACCTTGTAGGACCCAACAAGTGTTGGGTACCAAAAGTGCTTCGAGCTCGTGGTTGATCGAGTTGCATTGAAGTCATGGCAATGAAGAAAGAATTGATTATTTGATACCTTGCCATGAGAAGGACTAGAATGTGAAAATCACTCAACCAATGCAATCTCGGTAACTAGTACTTAATGTCGTGCCCTGGTCACTCTTAGTTCTTTGTGAACACTCATGGATCACTAGACCTAGGTTTGTGAAGCATGAGGAAGTGACCATGACACTTTCACAATTTTATTCTCTCATGCCATTCGATGCTCCTAATAGCTCTCTAGAAGAGCATTTGTTGTGATAAGCTTTCCAGGGATTTATCTAGGCATTATAGAGGCTTATCAAGGGACAAGAGCTGAAAGATCACCAAAATGACCAAAAAGGGCAGGGCGGTCTAACCGCCTGCCCCAATGCTTTTGGCAGGTGACCCGGCCCCAATGACCGGGTGACCCGAGGCGTCTCTGGAGGATGGCGGGTGGCCCGGCCCCTTGGCCCCGGTGACCCGACATGGAGCTGATTTTCAACATTTTTGGTGTTTCCTAGGAAATGGTAATGAGATTCTTGGCATAGTTCAATTTGACAAACCATTTTATGCCAAGACACACCTTTGAAGCAATCTCCCTTGTTCTTAATTGAATTGGGTGCTAAGCTTGAGAAATTCAAAATTCTCCAAGCACTAATTGAGGGGGAGCTTACTTCAAAGGTTGTGTCATTTGTGGGACTAATAATTTCTTCTAAGTGAACTTGTAGTCTTATATATTTGTGCACCATTAGCAAGCTCTTGACTTTACTACTAAATCTAAAAGAATCAAGTAAGAGCTAGCCTTTCCTTATATTTACTTATGCACAAATTCAAATGGTCTAAAGGCAAAGGTATGTCCTCATGAACCTCTTTAAATACCGAAATGCATCTAGGCCATTATACCATGCTAGTGTGACCATCTTAGCATGTAATTGCTTCAAGTGAATTTTTGTGTGCCTCTCTAGATATTTGGTTGATACCTTCACATAAACTCGACTTGGTGTCGCGTGAATGTCTCTTGAGTAGGGTATGAGCTAAATATACTAAAGAGGTGATTTATTTGATGAGGATGCATGCACTTTGTGGTATAGGATAGATGTTTCGAAAATCCAACTAGCATGTGTAGAAAGTGTGCTTAATTTGAAAAATATTTGGTTCTTGGTCTTTGTGACCCTATTGATCCATTTGTGACTATAGTTCCCCTTGGTTGTTTGATGGCTAGTCACAAGTGGTGATATTTTACTCAAGTCCATAATTCATCTTTAAATCCATATCTTTATCTCTCTCTCTCTCAATCACTCTTGGAAGAATCAAGAATGTGAATTAGTTGGATTATCTCATGTTCTTCTAAGATTTGTGAAATTTGGATCAAATTCATCTATATATCTTTTATCCAAATATTCTATGGAAATCAAGGATCAAATCCTCTAAGGCTAGAAAAGTGTTCCTCTAACTACGACCCTAGGGCGGAACTATTGATAAGAGCTCACTGTCAAAATTATGGAAATCAACGGTACTTCCGACACTACCTCGGTAGTACCGATAAAGGGTCTCTGGATGATTTTTTTGGCAGGGGCGGTTTAACCGGGGGTTAGGGCGGTCTAACCGCCCCACTCAGTTTTTTGTCCTTGTCCTTAAGTTCATCCCTCAATGCAAAATCGTAACATTCGTGGGCCTAAGTGAAAAGTGAGACGAGATCTTATCCCTATCTCTCGCCTCGGTCGTGGGGGGAGGCGGTCTAACCAGGGGTCAGACACGGTTAGACCGGGGGTCACGGGAGTTTCTGTTTTTATCCCAACCCGTGAGTCCACATTCACATCCTTATCTCCTTCCCTCTTTCTCCTCTGACCAAGACGGTCCCATTTCGTCCCCAAACCGTGCTCTCCTCTCAAGCTCTCTCCTCCTCTCCCATGGTGATTTGAGGACTCAACCATGGAAAAGTAAATCCCCTCCATGGAAAGGGCTCTCCTAAGGGTGCTGAAGCAAGATCCAAGGCTGCATTTTGGATTCCTCTTAAGTTCATCTCTCCAAAGGTATCCAAACCTTGTTTTTGCCCGATCTCCCTACTCGTTGCAAAACTTTGGATTTCCTTTGAGATATCATCTATTAGCAACCCCTAGAAGACATTCCTAGAGTATCATTCAATTTCGTTATTACATTGTCGGGAACAAATTTTTAGGGTTCATCACACAGTGTCTAATCGGCATGCTGAGGCGGTCCACCGCCACAGCGCGGTTGCCCCAAAATTTTTGTTCTTGGCCGTGCATTCAACACATATTCAATCTAGGACTATATCATGAACTTTATCTTTCATATCTCGGCATTTTGTCCCTGTTGCTGGTGTAGAGAGCCATTGGCTCAAAACTGGTAGGGCGGTCTAACACGCCACCGCCCCGCCCGCTTTGTGCCAATTGCTCCACGCCTTCCTTCGACACGATCTATCTAGCCATTCTTGTTTCTGGTGTCTTTTACATCTGTGTTTCACTTCTTGTGACCCAGGAATTGCTGAAATGCCTAAAGGTTCAGGTGCTGAGAAAAGGAAAAAGGGAAGAGAGGAATTTGCTTACACCGAAGCCGGACAGAGCTCTCGTCCTTATAATGTCAGGGAGAAATTGAGGCCACGGGGGCAGCAAAGGCCAATTTATCAAGACTATGGGGAAGACATTGAGATGGAGGAAAGAAATGAGTCCAGTGATGATGATGAGGTAGAGGATGACACCTATGTATGTGCAGATCATGAGGCAGAGTTGGACCCATACACAGTGGTGTTGGTGCACGTGGTAGAGGTGCTGGTGCTAGTCATAGAGGTGTTGGTGCTGGAGGCAGTGGAGTTAGAGCCGGTGCAGAGATTGAGAAAGTTGATGATGATGTAGGTAATGGTGAGGAAGATAATCCAGAGGGTGCAGCCGGAGTGCCTCCTGATGATGATGACAATGCCGGAGGAAATGTTCCTCCCATTGTTGTCAACTTCTTACCAGAAATCAGGGTCCCCGTTTATCCTCTTGTTAGAGGACCTGTGGATTATTACAGTGAAGGCATGGCAGAGACTCTAAAAAATAAGAGAAGGGAGAATCCTTATGATCAACAAAGGACAGCCTCAAATTATCGGTTTTGGTCCCCTTTTCATCAAGACTACTACACTACTATCATTCTTAACCGAAGAAATGCTAAGATCACCAGTGAAGCTCAGTGCATAGATTGGGATTTTATGGCAAGAAAGAATGACATGATTTTCAATGAAATAATCAGAGAGTGTGAATTGAAGGGGCTGAAGAACATCATGGGTTTCTTGCAACATTGGAATAAAGAGATCATAGCTCAGTTCTATGCTACTCTTACTTTGGATATATGGGAACCGAAAGCGGGCAATGTTCGATGACCGAGGAGATAGATGGCACATCACATTTAGTAACTTCCTTGCTTTATTCAGACTTCCCAATGATCCTAGTCTTAGAAAACTTCATGATGAAGGGATTCTCAATTCAAGGGACATGGAGTTTATGTACCCTAGGAGTAAGAGGGTTTTTGCAGGAACGGTAAAGCCGCTTTACACCTACTATGCAGTCCTTAATCGGCTTTTCAGGAAGACCCTCACCCCTAGAGATGGGAACTCCTCACAGATCACTGCTTTTCAGAGGAATCTTATGGTTGCTATGAGATCGGGAGCAGCTCCATTTTGTGTTGGTGACTTTATTTGGCAAGAAATCAAGAATTGTTCAGAGAATGCTCAAAACTTATGCGGCCATAGTCCATATATCATGTATATCATAAGAAAGGTCACCAACACCAAATATCCTAAAGATGCAAGACACCAACTATTACAACCTAAGCACAGTGTTACCATCAGTGTTCCCTCCTCTCCAGAAGAACTGCGTGAACAAGAAGGAGATGTACAATGGGATGGTGTGGCAGAAACACTACAGCCGGGCAGAAATGAGGCTGGAGGCGGTCTGACCACCCTGAGCACTACCAGCGGCAAAACATCCCTTTCTTCAAGAAATTGTTCAATATCTTGGCTGGTATTTGCAAGAGTCAAAGGGGCATTGAAGTTGCCAATGACAGGGCTATGAGGGAAAGAAAGAAAGAGCGGGATTCGATGAAAAGGATGCATGAACACTTTGGAATTCAGCCACCTCGCTCACCTATATCCCCTGTTCCTCCAGAGGCTGAGATACCGTCAGTAGATGAGAGGATGTTGGGCTACATCAACTCCGGTTACTATGAGGAGTTTGTTCAGAGGCACTATCCTGATGTGGGTGCTTTGTCTTCTCAGGCCCCACCACCTCCTCCACCACCTACTTATGCACCTAGAGGTTTTGATGCCATGTTTGGTGGAGAGTCTTTCCTCCTCTCCTCCACCACCTCCTCCTCCTGAGGAAGATCCAGCAGTTCCTCTAGCAGCACGTCTCTCAGCGGATCTATTTAGCTATGATCCTCCTCCTTATGGTACGAGTGATGCTTCCCTAGCTACTTTATCTGAAATCACCATACCCGACTCTATATATCTAAACTCTCCTATGCCTTGGCTACCTGAAAATTCTCCATAGGAGGCTCTCAACCCAGTTGGGATGGTTGGTGATGATCTGCAGCCACATCTTCTCCGGGACCTTTTATGGATGCTTGATGACAAAGGGGGAGAAGAATGGATTAAAGCTTCGAGTTTTCATCTCTTTATGTTGCTGATCCGCAGTAGGCTCGACCGCCTGTGACGACGCCCCGCAGATGGTCGAGAGAGCCATGTAATAAATGTGGATTTCTATTTTCTAGTGGACTTGAGAACCTTGTATGTGTGCTACTGTGTGTATTTGCATCTATTTATGTATCTTAAGTGACTTGGTGCTAGTTTGAAATATTTATGTGTGATGATGCTTGTTTTGTGTTGGCTGAGTGGGGGAGGCGGTCTGACCAGCCTGCGGACCCGGTCTGACCGCCCAGGCGGTCTGGCCGGCCTGCAACCCTAGTCTGACCGCCCCTGCCCAGTCAGCCCACACATCTTTCTGTGTTTGAATGCTTATAATGTCATATGCATCACGATTGTATTTTATTCCTGTCACACACACTTGTTGCACATATTCTGAGATATAGGGGGAGCTCTCAAGTACTTCCACTTGAAGTGTGCCTTTGGCATTTTGAGGCCAATTTGTGAAATTCCATCCATAGCACATATTAAGGGGGAGCTCATTCTATATCTAAGAATTCTTTTGCGCTTAATTGTTTTATTTGTAAGCTTTAATCGAGTTGTCATCAATCACCAAAAAGGGGGAGATTGAAAGTGCATCTAGGCCCCTAAGTGGATTTTGGTGAATTGAATGACAAAGCGATTAAAGATCTAACTTGTTTGTTTAAGAATGTGAGCAGGTTTTTATTTAGTTATTCATGAGTTAATATTGCTATATATTTGAGGATGAATGTTGTATGGCTCACATTATAAAGACAAGCAAGTGTGTGGTCCTTTGATGAGAAATGGTGAATGTCAAGCAATCAAATGAAGTAAAATATTGGGGATATTTGCCAAAGAACAATTACCTCTCAATGAATGTGGTAGCTTGATTGAAAGTCAATGGGTCATAAAAGAGAAATGGTGTTCTCCACTAAATAGTAAATGCAAGACTTCATGTGATGATTGTGAAAGGATACAAGGATGAGTGTATTTTTGATGATCCTAAGTTGGAAGCTTGCATAAACATTGTCAATCAAGAACAAGCATTTGAGCGGTATTTCAAATGAAGATCAAATTTAGATGAAGCAAAGTCGAACTCAATGTGGTTTGGGTAAGTGATGACGAGATCAACCGAGGTGACTAGGGTGAGGACTAAGCAATCTTTGGGGTCCTAGCTAGTCCGCCATTTCGTGTTTTGCTAAGGTGAAGTTCTAGCATCCGTGGGGTCTTCAAGTATCATATCCAAGCCTTAACCGAGTGAAACAATGCAACTCATCTACATGTTATGTTTGGCAATATGGAGTGACTTAAGGATCTAAGCGTGCATACCCATGCTATATGGAAAGATCTTAAGTTGCTAGCTCAAGTATGGATGTGCTCATGAAGATAGCAATTGTTGGAAGCCCTCAAGTTCAACACGTTCAAGTATGGCAAGATGAAAGGTATACAAGCTCAAGAGGTTGATTAGGTATTTACTTTTATCCTTGAGTATAGGAATGCCGTACTATCAAGAGGGATGCAACATTAGCTTCATGACAAGTATCAAAAGTGCTCATTAGTTGACCTATGTGAGAAATAGCCTTGAGAGTGTCCCCAGTGAACTAACAAACCTCTAACCCAACCTAGCTACTTCAACACGTCTTGAAGTGTTTGCGAAAAGAGAAAAAGGGGTTTTGGGAGCTCTGCCGGTGGTCTAAGCAGCCCATGAAGGATCTAAGCCAAGGTCGACCAACACTAGTTTTCAAAGCTGGCGGGAGGCGGTCTACTACGACCCGGTGATCGACCGCCCGGTCGCTTTCTAAGCAGCTAGTTTTCCTTGAGTGGGGTATAAGTACCCCACGAGCTCCACTTGTTGGGCTGGCGACTTTAGGGTTCGGTGTGCTTCCCTGCTTGGTTTTGAAGAGCCAAAGCCATAGAACCTCTCCCCAACCATCTCTTTGTGAGATTTGTGAGATTCAAGCTCTATTCTTGTGTTGGGTTGAGAAAGTGAGTTTGTGTGAGCTTTGTGAGCTGAGAAGAGCCTTCCATAGCTTGAGCACTTGTGATTCGCGTCTACAAGCCTTGAAGCATTTGTTACTCTTGGAGGTTTGCCTCCTAGACGGCTAGGCGTCACCGGCTAGCTCCCAAGTTGTGGTGAGCAGCGGCAAGTTTGTGAGGGCTGTGATCTTGCCTCTTCGTGGAAAAGATCACCTTAGTGGAGAGGAGGAAAGCGGTTGAAAGAGACCCGGCTTGTTGTGGGAGAATTCCCTTACAAGCTCCTCAACGGAGACGTAGCCGTTCCTTAGTGGGCGGTGAACTTCGGGAAACAAATCCTTGTCTCTCCTTTGTGGTTTGCCTCACTCGCTTTGATTTCTAGCATATTTACTTTGCTTCCGCTCGATCTACTTGGGTGTGCTTGTCTTTGAGTGCAGGGATCATTACCCTACTTGTGATCATCTATAGGAGCCACTCAAGAACTTAGGTTCTTGCTGGAAGTCAAGAGAAGCTTTGAGTTGTCTTTTGCAGGTTCACTGGGTGGAGGCGGTCTAACCACCCCAGGACCCTATCTAACCGCCCCCTTTGTGTTCAGTACACCAGGGGCGGTCTAACCGCCTGGCAGGGGCGGTCTAACCGCCTGTGCCAGTGAAGCTCAAGTTTCAGGGGAAAAGTTTCATTTGGTCGTCTCGCCTATTCACCCCCCCTCTAGGCGGCATCAAGGTCCTTTCAATTTGTCCTAGTTCATCACCTTGCGGGGCTCCAGTTATCTTTGTGGAAGCGGGATGGTACTCGGAGGATGTGTGTGGATTATCGATCACTTAATGATGTTACTATCAAGAACAAGTATCCCTTACCCCGCATTGAGGATTTGTTTGATCAGATGAGAGGTACCAAGGTATTCTCTAAGATTGATTTGCGTTCTTTTTATCATTAGATGAAGATCAGGTTGTCAGATATTCCTAAGACTGCATTCACCACTAGGTATGGGCTTTATGAGTACACAATCATGTATTTTGGGTTGACCAATGCACATGCCTACTTTATGTATCTGATGAACAAATTATTTATGGATTACTTGGATAAGTTTGTTGTGGTGTTCATCGATGATATCTTGATCTACTCCAAGAATGAAGAAGAGCATGAGGAGCACCTAAGGCTTGTGTTGCAGAAACTGAGAGAGCATCAGTTGTATGCAAAGTTCAGCAAGTGTGAGTTTTGGCTTAAGGAAGTTGCTTTCCTTGGTCACATCATCACTGATGGAGGTGTCGCAGTCGATCCTAGCAAGGTCAGAGATGTGTTGCAGTGGGAGCCGCCTCGGATAGTCAAGGAAATCAGGAGTTTTCTTGGTCTTGCAGGGTATTATCACGGTTCATTGAAGGGTTCTCTAAGATAGTGAAGCCTCTCACATCACTACTGGAGAAGGATAGGGAATTCAAGTGGACCGAAGCATGTCAGGCTAGCTTCGAGGAGTTAAAGAAGAGATTGACTACCTCCCCAGTGCTAGTGATGCCAGATCTGCAGAAAAATTTTGATATCTACTGTGATGCGTCTCAACAGGGCCTTGGTTGTGTTCTTATGTAGGAGGGACATGTTATTGCTTATGCATCGAGATAGTTGAGGAAACATGAGCAGAATTATCCTACTCATGATCTAGAGTTAGCAGTTGTGGTTCATGCTTTGAGGATTTGGAGGCACTACATAATGGGGACCAAGTGCCAGATTTACACGAATCATAAGAGTCTGAAGTACATTTTCACTCAGAAGGATTTAAACTTGAGACAACACAGATGGTTGGAGCTGATCAAGGATTATGATCTGGAGATACACTACCATCCTGGGAAGGCAAATCTAGTTGCAGATGCTTTGAGTCGGAAGGGACAGACCAACATGGCACTAGCATTCTAGTTGCCTCAGGAGCTGATGAAGGAGTTTGAGAAGCTCAACTTGGGGATGGTTACACAGACTAAGGGAGTTACCTTGGAGGTAGAGTCTACATTGGAGCAGGAGATTCGTAAGGCACATCTTGAGAATGTTGAGATTAAGGAGATCAGAACAACCATGGAGAAGGGCAAGGCCCCGGATTTCACACAGGATGATCAGGGAACCATATGGTTTAGGAAACGGATTTGTGTGCCCGATGTAAGAGACCTTCGAGAGACTATCTTGAAAGAAGCTCATGACTCTGCTTACTCCATTCACCCAGGTAGCACTAAGATGTATCAGGATCTTAAGCAGAGGTATTGGTGGTATGGGATGAAGAGGGATGTGGCCTCTCACATAGCATTGTGTGATAGCTATCATCGAGTTAAAGCGGAACACCAGAGGCCAGCTGGATTGCTTCAACCATTGAAGGTGCCAGAGTGGAAGTGGGAAAAGATCAGTATGGATTTCATAGTAGGATTGCCACAGACACCCGCTGGCTATGATTCTATATGGGTGATAGTAGATAGATTGACTAAAGTAGATCATTTCATTCCGGTAAAAACTACTCACTTGGGAGCAAGGTTGGCAGAACTTTATATGTCCATGATTGTATGTTTGCATGGGGTACCAAAGAAGATAGTGCCCGACAGAGGTACTCAGTTCACATCTCGTTTCTGGCAGAAGCTTCATGAGTCTATGGATATAGTGTTGAACTTTAGCTCAGCTTATCATCCTCAGACAGATGGACAGATTGAGAGGACTAATCAGATTCTTGAGGACATGTTGAGAGCCTATGCTCTTAAGCATGGAGGTAGTTGGGATAAGAGTTTGCCATATGCAGAGTTCTCTTACAACAACAGCTATCAGGCTAGTCTTAAGATGGCACCCTTTAAGGCTTTGTATGGGAGGAAGTGCAGAACCCTATTGTGCTGAGTGAGACAGGAGAGAGTCGATTGTTTGGGACTGATGTTATTAAGGCAGAAGACAGTCCAGTCATCGTGGACAACTTGAGAGCTGCTCAGTCTAGGCAGAAGAAGTATGCTAACACGAAGAGGAGAGACGTGGTTTTTCACGAGGGTGATTATGTGTATCTCAAAGTATCACCGATCAGAGGTTTACGTAGGTTCAAGGTTAAAGGAAAGTTGTCACCTTGCTTTATCGGACCCTTTAGGATTTCTGAGAGAGTGGGAGAGGTAGCTTACAGATTGGAGTTGCCAAATCAGCTCTCAGATGCGCATGATGTGTTCCACATCTCTCAGTTGAAAAAGAGATTTCAACCGCATGATAAGGAGCCATTGCCTATGGATGGATTGGAAGTTAAGGAAGACCTCACCTATACTGAACATCCTATCAAGATATTGGATACTCTAGCACGGGTTACAAGGAATCAGGTGATTAAGATGTGCAAAATGCGGTGGAGTAATCATGCAGAGGATGAGGCAACATGGGAAAGAGGAGGAATTGAAGGAAGACTATCCACATCTCTTTCGATCCATCCGAATCTCGAGGATGAGATTCATCTTAAGGGGGTAGGATTTGTAACACCCTAAAATTCAGTTTGTGATTTTAATAAAATTTTGTTAGCAACAATGCTTATGCTTAAGGACTATAGGGTTGTATTTAATTTTCTAGGCATTTAATTCTTTTTCTTTAATAAAATAAATAAATATAGGAGTTGAATGTTGCATTCATGCTAGTGCATTGTTTTTAGTTGCTTGAGTTCAAATATGAATTTGAATTCAATTGTTTGTTGTTTTAAAAATTTCCAAATCCCTTTTCCCTTTCCTCCCTCCCCTTCCTTCTTTTTCTGTGCAGCCTATTTAGGAGAAGTCCGCCGGAGGCCCCTGGAGTCCGCAGTTCGCGCTCCCTGCTCGTCTCGCGTCCCGAGCTTCACGCTCGGCCCCTCGGCCAGAAGTCCGGCCATGCACCCTATAATCCCCGGCCCCGTTCGCCTGTTCTCCCTCAGGTCGCCAACCCAACCAGCTACTCGGCCCAGTGCAGCCCAGCTCGCCCGCGCTGCGCCGCTGTCGCCGACAAGTGGGGGCCCCTGTCATCCCCCACCTCAGTCCACCTCCGCGTAGGACTCACGCCCGAGTCCAAGCTCGCACGCACACCGCCTTCTTCACATGGCCCGCACGCCAAGGCGCAGCCCCAGGGCTTTATAAGCATCCGCCGCCGCACCTCAAGCCCCCGCTTTTCCCGAAACCCTAACCGTCCGAGCTCGCGAGTGTGCCGCCGCAAACCCTAGCTCCGCCGCCGTCGATCCGCACCATCGCCACCTCTCTGCCGACAAGGAGCAGCCCCAGAGGACCGCGAGGACGAGAGGAAGCCATCGGTGCCGTTTGTTCGTGAGTTCGTGCCCTACATCGTTCGTTCGATCTCGCCGTAGCCTCATCGCCGCTGTCGTCCGCCCCGCCGAGCCATACGCTGTCGTCGTCGACCCAGAGGTTGCCTCGTTGCCCTAGTCTAGTTTCTTTTGTTGCGCTACATTTTGGTGCTAGCCCCGACTCAACCGAGCACCCGTTTTTAGGCCTTCGCCGTGAGCCCACGCGCCGCCGATAGCAGTAACGCTAGTAGCGCATGACCGCCGTCCGAACTGAAACCAGTGGCCCAGATTAGATCGGACCGGAGTCAATACCAGACAACCCGGTAAAACCCGCCGAGTCGTCGTCATTTTGCAGAAAAGCCCCTAGATTTTTTAGATTTGCAAGCCGGTCCTTCCGAAGTAGAAAGATCCTTACGTTTAGGTCATGTTCTTTCTGTTTTAGCCCCTAAGCTTTATAGATTTAGTGCCCGAGGTCTAGTTTTCAAGTTTTATATCGTAGCCCTTATGTTTTTATGTTTAATTAGGTTTTAGCCCTCGGTTTCTTGCTGTTAGGCCCCTGTAAGCCCAGTTTTCATGAGATAAGCCCTTGTACCTTGTTTTAACCGTAGAATACACGTTTTAGCTCCGTTTTTAGCATTCCTTATATCCACGCGATTGTATCGAAGTGTAGAACAATTTTATATGTCTGTTTTGTTCTGTTAGTACTGTTTTGTGATTGTTTTTTATTCCTTTGCTTGCTTGTATGTGTATGATGTGGTGCGTAGAAGACGATCCATACGTGGAATCTGTGGAGTCAAGATTTCAAAGACTTTGAGTAGCAACCGGAGTTTGTGGAAGGCAAGTCCTTGCTGCATGCCCCTTTTACCTATACAACATGCATTTTAATTACACTGTTGTTTATTTGTTGCTTGCATGAATATGATGGGTTCCTATGATTAAGGTTCGACTAGACTTGAATACCTTGTGCCTTGTTAACCTGGGTGTTTTACTTTTGATGGGTAGACCTTGCTTAGTCACTAAACATGGGATTATGGTGGTTTATAATGAACAACAAAGTTAATTTGATTTACTTATGCTCTATCATCATTAAACAAGACCACCTTTATGCTAATCGGAACATGGAGAGACCACCCAGACAACAACACCACAAGACAAATGGTTGTGTCTTGGCCAATTAATTAGAAACCTTAGTGTGTGTATGCTTTACTTGATAAGGGCGAGGGGGTGCCGGTAGTTGGTGTATAGCCCGGCCCTTAGGCTGATCTGCTCTGTGGTAGCTTCGCAGTCTCGAGAGAGGGTTATGCATTACGCTCTCATGAAACCTAGCGAGCAGCCGACACTAGGGAATCTTTGTAAAGGCCTCGTAGCGTCCCTATGCAACCACACCTAGGTAGTGTGGTGTTGTGCCTACTTTTGCACAGCATGGTTGGGTTTAAAGTTCTTAGAACTTTTACGCGACTTGTGGGTAAAGATGTGCCACCTCTACAGAGTGTAAAACTAACCGGTTAGCCGTGCTCACTCACATGAGTAATTTATGAAATATGGACTTAAACTTGTGCATTTCATCTTATTCCTGTTGCATATGTTAATTTGGGTTGGTATATACTTTCATTTTGCTAGTAATCAGATGCTTAATAAAACTTTAACCAACTAAAAGTGCTTACCGCTTTAACCATGTCAGCCATCCACTATAAAGCCTTGCATGTTGTATTAGTTCTATTCCCTTGTTGAGTATGACATGTGCTCATGCTTGTTGATTTTTATCTTGCATCTACACTACCCGATCTGTTGCTCAGACGGACACTTTGAAGACTATTCAGAGGACTTCGATGAGTTCTAGGCGCGCGTTCCCCAGTCGACTGCCTGTGGAGGACGTCCCTGTTTACATTTCTGCTGTTTATCTACTCGATTGGTGTGATAGAATAAATGACATTTTCGGTCTGTAATAATAAATACATGATGACATTGCGTTTTGGTACTTCACTATGTCGTTTGCATGTGTAAACTTGATCCTGGACGCATGCAAATTTATTATCTGGTTTTGCTTCCAAAACTGGGTGTGACAGATCTGGATATCCCTACTTGAGTGCCATTGGAGCATTAATGTACCTAGCAAATGGTACTAGGCCTGATATTGCATTTGCTGTTAACCTACTGTCAAGGTTCAGCTCGGCCTCCTATCAATCTATCACCTGAAAGAGCAGTTACTTTAGCTTCAGCCATAGGTTGTGTGATTGGTACAATGCCCTTCACCTATCTTGGTTTGCCAATGGGTACTACAAGGCCAACTGTGGAAGAGTATTTCCCATTGCTAAATAAAGTTGAGAGAAGGATGATGGGGTTTAGCAAGCTGCTCTCCTATGATGGTCGTCTTATTCTTGTCAATTCAATTATGTCAGCACTTCCAACATACTACATGTGCACATTCAAGATACCCCCAACTGTGATTGAACAGATTGACAAATATAGGAAGCATCTTCTATGGGACAAGGGAGACATTAACAGAAAGGGTGGTTGTTTGGTGAAGTGGGAAAGAGCTTGTCAGTCAAAACAGCAAGGTGGGTTGGGCATCATTGATCTTAGATTGCAAAATACAGCACTTCTTAAGTTTTTGCATAAATTTTATAACCATGCAAATCAACCTTGGGTTCGGTTAACTTGGCATTGTCTTTATAGAACTTCACTAGTGCCTCATGAAGCGTCCAGTTGGATCCTTCTAGTGGAAAGATGTGATGTCTCTCTCAGGGGATTTTCTCAAAATTGCAGCTTGTCATGTTAACAAAGGGAACACAGTCTGCTTTTGGTTTGATGTCTGGAATCTCGGTGTACTTCAGCATAAATTCCCTCAACTCCATTCTTTTGCCAGGAAACACAATAGTTCAGTCAACAAGTTCTTAGCACAGGATGCTTTTGATAATTTCCACACCCCTCTCTCCCCTTTGGCTAGTGGCCAACTGCAGGAGCTTAACCTCCTGTTGCAAGATCTTGTGGTTAACCCTACCTTGGAGGATCAATGGCATTATATTTGGGCGGTTGCTCCCTTCACGGTGAAGAAGGCGATGTGCGGTGAAAGGTACTAATAATCTCGATCCCTTTTCAAATGGGCTTGGGGTTCTTGTTCTCGTGGCAAGCACAAGTTCTTTTTTTGGCTGTTGTTGCTGGATCGTCTTAATACCAGAAATCTCCTAAGAAGGAAGAAAATAGTCCTGCAAAAATATTCTTGTGTTCTTTGCTCCAGCAATTATGAGGAGACTCTCTTTCACCTTTTTTCTAGTGCACTTTCAGCCAGTGGTGTTGGCGTTTCCTGGATATTACATGGGATAACCTTGATGGAGGGGACATGATTGTGGCGGCTAGCGGGCTTTTAACTCCAAGATCTTTATAGAAGTGTTGATTATTGCTAGCTGGGCTATTTGGAAACACTGTAATGAGATAATTTTTGATAGTGTGCCTCTTACCTTGCGAAGGTGGAAATTTATTTTTCGAGAAGAGTTTGCAACCATACTTGTAAAAGCCTCGCCCTCTCAGGAGCTTCGGGATTGGTTTGTAATTTCACATAAAGATTTTGTATTCTTTTTCCTTTGGGCACGAGGCCTTGTAATATGTACATATCCTTATATATATATATATATATATATATATATATATATATATATATATATATATATATATATATATATATATATATATATATATATATATATATATATATATATATAACATATATATATAATTCGAACCACGCCACAGTTCAAGAATCTTGACCAAACAAATTAACAATTCTTGAACCACGCTCTGTTATTGGTAATCCATTTGGTTAGAATTCTTCTACCTTGATATATATATATATATATATATATATATATATATATATATATATATATATATATATATATATATATATATATATATATATATATATATATATATAGTATTTATATTCTATACCCTGGGTATAGAATAATTATTCCATACCCGAGCCAACCCAACCCTCGCACCGTCCACTCGCCCCGCGGCCAACCCCCATGCACCTGGCCGGTTCTACCATTTTTTTGGCTTTTTCGATCCCTCCACGTCTAGTTTTTGGCTGCGGTAGTTTCCTCTTTTCATCCCCGGGTCTCTTGCGTTCTGCCGCCGCCCACACGCATCCCACCACCGGTGATTCCGATCCGCCGCCGCCGCCGCACAAGCCCCGTCCTCATGCGAATCGTTGCCGCCTAGTGCCTCATCCGCCGCCGTCCACGCCACGCCCTCCTGCGGCCCCGTCTTCTCGCCGCCGCCCCCGGACCCCTGCCCGCTTGCGACCCCGTCTACTCGCCGCCGCCCCCAGACCCCCGCCTGCTCGCGGCCTTGTTCCGTCGCCACTACTCTCGGTCCCTCGATCGCCCGGCGAACAAGACTGCCGAGTGGATCCGGCACTGACGCACGGCCGCCGGAGGTTGTTCCACCTTGCGGATCCACCCTCGTTGCATCGGCCCTCTTCCTACTCTGGCCCGGAGCACCTCTAGGTGGCGGCACAATGGCGAGTGGTGGACAACGGGGTCTCCTTGTGGTGGCGGCGCCACGGGGTCTGCTGGCGTCCGGAGCTCCCTAGGTCCCAAGCGATTCCATCACCCCTCTCGCATGATGGTCCTCCGTCAGCTAGTCCGATCTGGCGAGGGCGCAGGTCCGTGCTACGATCTCCTCATCAGGCGTCTTTTGATTGGTGAGATCGCTGAACCGCTCATCTCCTTTCCTTTATTCCTCTTTGTTGCAGCTCGATCTTACATTGACCAAAGATCCAAGATTTTCCAGTTAGCTGCCTGTATACTCAGTTCCTTCGGTTCCCCCCTCCCCTCCTCGAATTCCAGTAGCCAAAGGTCACCATCCTATAATTAAATCCACCTACAATAGTGCACATAGCTCATGGATTTCCTAACGTTTGTTTCCTGATGAATTCAGTTGAAGGCACTCCTTACTGTCGCCAATCTGCCCCTCCTATTATACCGAATTTCATTTGACATGATATGGCCTCAAGGCAGACGCATACCTCTCTAATATCCTTGCAGCACAACCTTGCCGAAACAAGACATAATTCCTGATTAATATGGTCAATTTACTTTTGTTATTTGAAATACATTGTACTATGTTTTTCTATAAATCTCATGTCCTAGATACCTCTGGCAATGGAAACTCTGAGCATGGGATTGCAAGCTTGACATACCCAAACATTGTGCATGCTCCCCTCATGCTCATGTTTTTTTGTACTGATTATATTCTGTTGATTTTTCTTGACTATCATTTTAAATTGACAACTTAATCTAAGAGATCAAGTACGGTACCTCTGTTTGACATCTTCCAGTAGAATTAAAATTGTTTAATGTATTTTTATTACTCCTTTCCATTCTGACTTCTGTACCATATTGTTTTACAGCTTTTGTTTGTGATTACAGTGTCTAATAAAATTCACTTTTGACTGCAGGAATGCTAGTAGGATATACTCCCTCTATTTCAAATTATAGGTCGTTTTGGCTTTATTAGATTCATAGATGTTGTTATGCATTTTGTTACACTATGTCTAGATGCATAATCATATCTATGAATCTACAAACTCAAAACGACCTATAATTTGGAACGGAGGAGTAGTTAAATGTTAAGCAATAAAAAATCTTGTATGATATAGCTATTTGTTAACAGCGCTGCTGTTTCTTTTCTGGTTATGCTATACAGCAGTGAAGCTGGAATATTCCCTCAGCATTTGAGATTAATATGGTGTGTGGTGCTCATGGTAATTCACTTATCCAGTGGGTTCTGGGGAGGTGATATCCATGCACTGGTTCATGTGATTTTAGGATAGACAGTCATTTGACGCACTAATCAGAAAGCAGGCTAACGGAGGCTGAGAAAATCCCCTCTTTTCTTAATTTTATTTGATCCTTGCACTTGCTTGATTACCCGCATTATTGGCGATTGGTGCCTATTCATGATAATGGTCAAATTTTCCTGCACTTCTATTTGATTTGACAAGCCTAATGGGGTCAGCATGCAAGGCGCCCTTGTTAAGTTGAATAATTGACTCGGTGCATACCTCTTGCTGGTAATTGTTGTTTTGGCAATTGGATTCTATAATCTTAAACTAGTAGTAATTCTCACTATTTATTTCCTTGGTGTGTGTGCACATGTTGGAGACCGTTCCATGTGGAGGGTATGATTTCTGTTTACCCTGACAAATAAGCCCCTCCATCCACACCCATAAAATTCACTACTTTATTTTACTGTTGAATTTAAACCAAAGTTCTCTTCTTGTTGCAGATTTGAGACACTAGAACATGCGTATAAGATTTTCACCTTGATAACACAGAACTACCATGAACTGGTAACATGTATGCGTGTCTGATTCTGTGTATATTCTTAAATTCAACTTGATTTGACCCAGCCGTTTTTTGAATTGCACTTGATTGTTCATCCATCAACGTCCTTTCTGAAAATGGTATGAGCAGAACTGAATATAACATATGGAGACAATATCTTGATTAATAATTCTGACTCCAGATATGATGAACATTGCTCTCCATGTGCATGCACATGTATTCTGAAATTGGAGTATCCGAGCCTTGCTTGCTTATGCAAAAAGATCTTTTGTTTTCTTGTCAGATATCCTGTCATCACCCTTGCTTCCATCCTCACGAATGTAATTAACTTAGGGCACAATAAGGAACATTTAACAGTTTGACGCATTGTTCAGTGATGCTACCCAATAATGTTCCAAATTTATTCATTTGTGATGTACATATATGTGAAATAATGCTGGCCGTCAATGATGTTTTGAAGCATCCTTCAGCCAGATTCATGTGTCATTCTTGAAGCTAGCAATATTTCTTTGATGTGGTTGTACTCACGACTTCCCTTTTTCATATTTTCCTTTTCTTGTACTGTCATGCGCGTTGATAACAATAATCTTGATCATTTTCTTTTCTTAAGAATGACACCAATTATGCTTGGGTCATTGTGCAGGTCTGGTGAAGCCTCTTGCAGCAGCGGTAGCTGCAGGAAGAACCAAGAACAGTCAAGCCGCAGGTGTGACGCCTGAACCTAGACAAAGACACTAAAATTCCAACCTCGTTAGCTTATCAAGCAACCGAGTATTCAGATGGGGCTGTGATAGGGGATCTTTGGCTTCAAAAGTATATAGAGAAGATGTTGTACCGATTGCAAAGTTACCTATTGGAAACTTTATATACGGAAAGTAATGTTGTCACGGTGTCGCCATGTAATTAGTAATTTCAATCAACTACAGTGTTGTATATTTGACCACAAAACAAGTATTTTAATCTTATGTGTTGAAGAAAACTTGATAAATCTATTTTGGAGTTCTTGAAACCATAAATTTATTCATATATGTGAAATATATGTGAAACCATAACTTTATTCATACATCTGTCAACTCCAGATCATAAAAGCCATTTCACTTGCACGGACATGGTATTCTCCGTGATCATTTCACTTCAATTATTATCCTCACAAAAGCTTACTAGTAATATTTTATCCACCGCATGCTTTTTTCTCTTAGCACATTCATGGAACCTTCGGTCCTGGTGACTTGTATGGACCCACTTACAAAGATGATGAACCCTTCTCTGCTCTGACACGATGCTTGACAACTGAATATGCAAATATATTTTCCGCACAGCAACGGAACCTGAATGGAAAAAAAAGGAAAAAGAAAAAAAAGAAAGCAACGGAACGTGCCTGCATCGCACGTGAATGGGAAAAAAAAAGAAAGCAACGGAACCTGCACCGTGCGCGCCGTCCCTCGCGGAAAAATCGGAAGCGGACGCGCGGGGTGGTGCCGCCGATCGGAGGCTGCGTCGGGTATGGAATAGCACTGGCGTATATATAGTAGGGGCCTCCTGCTGTTTCCCTAAAAAAAGGTTCAACTCGGCCCCAACCAAAAGGTATTGGAGTGACATTAAAAGAATCCTTATATACCTACGAGGTACGGTCGATCATGGATAATATTTCCAGAAGAAACGAGATCTTAGCATAATTGGGTATGCGGACGCAGGGTATTTATCTGATCCCCATAACGCACTATCCCAGACTGGATATGTATTTCTTTGTGGTGGAACAGCTATTTCTTGGAAATCAGCTAAGCAAACAATGGTAGCGACATCTACTAACCACTCTGAAATCATTGCACTATATGAAGCAGCTAAGGAGAGCACTTGGCTTAGGCGTGTTCATCAGCATATACTGAATGCATGCGGCATAACAATAACGCCTACCCTAACTATTATCTATAAAGATAATTCAGCTTGGGTTGCACAAGTACAATCAGGATATATAAAGTCAAATATCACGAAGCATATTTCAACTAAATTCTTCTATACGCATGACTTGCAAAAGAATGGAGAAATAATGGTGACTCATGTCAAATCTTGTGATAATATTGCAGATGTATTCACAAAAGTAGTAGCTCCACCAATTTTTGAAAAATGCATTCGTGGACTTGGCATGAGAAGGCTAAGAGAAATACAAGAATCAGGGGGAGAACTCCTTGATTAAAATCCTGATATAATGTCCAGAAGACGTAATGATTATTCCAGAAGAATATTGAATAATATCTTAAAAATTATATAGTTATTGTACTCTTTTTCCTACTATGAGTTTTCCTGAAGTTTCTCATAAAGATTTTAATGAGGTAATATAAAGTGCAACTAACAAGTACAGTATATATGTACTCTTTTCTCCAATGAACCGTTTTTTCCACTGGGTTTTTCGGATGGAGTTTTTGATGAGGCATAAATATCACGGTAATCGTCCAAGGGGGAGTGTTGTAAAACAACACGACTCTTAGATATAGAAGATGAAATTCCTAGTAGGACTAGAAGTCCTAATCCTAGTCCGGTTGTTTGCGGGGTCTTACCAAAACTCTAGGCTAGATTCAGAGTATATATATGAGGGAGATCTTCAATGTAAATCATCCAATTTAGAAATAAAGATTTGTCTCTCATATTTTGGATTCTCGTGTTCTATTGTTTACTTGTGCTTGTTGAGAGAGAGACGCCGATGTTGACGACGTGTTTCATAACAGAAACAAATAAAAGTAGGGATGCTCCTTCGATGTGGGTGCATGGGCTCGACGCATAGCAAATCCGTATACAATAATTTTTCTACCCTAACACTGATTTTACATTTTTGTAGGTGCATATGCTTATATAGTTTCATCCCTTCGTACACCAATCTGAATAGCAGATTAATTAAATAATAAAAAAATGTAATCTACACTATTTTGTTGCTTTTATTTTATAAAAATGACCAGGAAATCATTTGCACATTTGAATAAAGTTTAATGCACCTACTGCAGTCCTTTAGCAGCAAAGAGCCACCTGTTGGGGTCAAGATCAATTAAGATTCTTGTTTAGTTCTCAAAGTTTTTTATTAAGTTCATCCGTTACATCGAATGTTTGGCACTAATTAGGAATATTAAACATAATTTGATAACAAAATCCATTCCATAACTTCCGGGTTAGTTCGCGAGACAAATGTATTAAGTCTAATTAGATCATGATTAGAAAATAATATGCTACAGTAAACATGTTCTAATGATAGATTAGTTAGATTTAAAAAATCGTCTCGTGAATTGCAGTCCATCTCCTTAGTTAATTTTATTAGCATCTGAAAACTTGATGTGACACTTTGCTACAGTATATTCACTTAACTAAACAATGCCTAACACCAACACTTCATTGATAACTTTCGGCAATGAGCAAGAAGCACGTGATGACATAAACCATAGCTATCTCATCCACTCCTTTTCACAATGGCAAGCGGCAGTTTCTGATTAGTTCTGCTCATTCCTACATGGCACTCTCCAGGATTTGTGTGATAGGCCACTGGGCCCCGCGATACGCCACGTCAGCTGCCAAGCCATCGCAGCAGGGACCAACCGGCCAATCCCCGTCCAGCAAAAGATGGCCTTCTATCCAATCCACATGTATAAAAGCACGGCCTGTGTTCATCACATCAAAACACAAACACAGAGCAGACAGCAGAGCACCATCCACAGCAAGGAGTGATCTGATCGAGATGGCCGCCGCCACCATGGCTCTCACCTCCCGCGCGCTCGTCGGCAAGCCGGCGGCCAGCACCAGGGACGTGTTCGGCGAGGGCCGCATCACGATGCGCAAGACCGGCGGCGCCAAGCCGAAGCCCGCGGCGTCCGGCAGCCCCTGGTACGGCCCCGACCGCGTCCTGTACCTCGGCCCGCTCTCCGGCGAGCCCCCGAGCTACCTGACCGGCGAGTTCCCCGGCGACTACGGCTGGGACACCGCCGGCTTGTCCGCCGACCCGAGACCTTCGCGAAGAACCGCGAGCTGGAGGTCATCCACTCCCGCTGGGCCATGCTCGGCGCGCTCGGCTGCGTCTTCCCCGAGCTGCTCGCCCGCAACGGCGTCAAGTTCGGCGAGGCCGTCTGGTTCAAGGCGGGTTCCCAGATCTTCAGCGAGGGCGGCCTTGACTACCTCGGCAACCCGAGCCTGATCCACGCGCAGAGCATCCTCGCCATCTGGGCCTGCCAGGTCGTGCTCATGGGCGCCGTCGAGGGGTACCGCATCGCCGGCGGCCCGCTCGGCGAGGTCGTCGACCCGCTCTACCCCGGCGGCAGCTTCGACCCGCTCGGCCTCGCCGACGACCCCGAGGCCTTCGCCGAGCTCAAGGTGAAGGAGCTCAAGAACGGCCGCCTCGCCATGTTCTCCATGTTCGGCTTCTTTGTGCAGGCCATCGTCACCGGCAAGGGGCCCCTGGAGAACCTCGCCGATCACCTCGCCGACCCTGTCAACAACAACGCATGGGCCTACGCCACCAACTTCGTCCCCGGCAAGTGAGCGACAGAGCGAGCGATGGGCATGGGTGCACGATGAAGCGCACGGCGAGGGCGAGGTGAAGCGACCGGGGGTGGGGTCGCCGTTGACGTACGTATTCGTATGTACTGCAGCGTGTACGAGTATTGGTGAACGAAGAAGCCTAGGGCCGCAGGTTGTTGTACCAGTAATGTATTTAATTTGTACGCATGTTCTGGACCGGACCAATGAGAACTATGCACCTCGTTGTAAATAAACTTTATAATTAGTACTGTCTTTTCTGAATATTTACCTGATTTATTCTGACGATTAAGTTGGAGGTCTAATGAAAGTGTACTAGTGTTCTACAGCACTTCGCAGGGAGACAACGTATAGTTTTCCATTAACGAAATTTTGTTACTCAACCTTGATGCTCGCTGTCCTCCCTTGCAGAAAAAAAAACCTTTTTACGATCATTAAGTGGTACTCCTACCATCAAATTTTAACTAAGTAGGGTAGGGACTAAATTTGTATACCTATTATAGGTACTAATTTGGTTCCAAGGACCAGAAAAAAAACCTTTCTGAAAAGTTTGGCAGCAAGTGTAGCCGTTTGGAAAAAAAATTGTGGTTGCAAGTGTAGGTGAGTGCTGACAACGACAATTGGTGCCAAAATCATGTGATGACCTGTGAAAAGAATCCACACAAAACTCAAAACCCATGGATCCAAAAGACCAAAGCCCAAATTGACTGACACTGAATGAGTCTTGGGACTAAAAATTGTCTCTGTCGCCTGAAGAGATTACATCTGAATATTCAAAGAAGAAGAACATCTATATATCCACTCCGACAGATCCGTCCACTATAGAAGCAGCCTAGCAGTCGTTACTGTCTGACTCGTTGCAACTTGTGGCACTAAGAGAGTTCTTACAATTACATCGATCTCAGTCGCCACGTGAATGGCAATAGAAACTTACAATTGCATCGACCTCTCTGCCCATGTGAATGACATCTGATCGTGAGAATGATAGCTCAAAGGGATAGGAACACAATGCTGAAAGCGTTATTCATATAAGTTATCATAGTATGTTATTACAGACCCCTGAAGAAGGTTCCGTCCAAGCTTTATTCATATAAGTATGATATATATGAATATGATTATAGAAGTAGGTTCCTGGTGTTTCTATACTACCATCTGGTGTCTACTACTCACACTGGAAAGTGAGTCATCATCAGAACTTCAGAAGGCATCCCCCGACACGACTACACGAGCATTGTCCGTCGAGGGCGACGCGTGCGCTCGACTGACGCCACACGAAACGCAACTCGCGGCGCCTGCCCTGCCCTGCCCCTCGCCTCCACAGTTGTCACGCGCCCGAACTGCCTCGATCCGCCCGCCTCGCCTACACAGGTCTCTTCCGCTGCCGCTACGGCGGCGGCACCGCAGGCAGAGATGGCATTGGCAAATTGGCATGCCCCGGTGTGAGAATTGCCTCGATCCGGCCCGCCTACACAGGTCTTCCGCTGCCGCTACGGCGGCGACAGGCAGATGGCATCGGCATGTCCCGGCGTGGCGGCAGGCTTCTCCTGTCCGCCGCGATTCGTTGCAGGCTCAAGCAGGATGCCCAGGTTTCCAACCAGGATTGGATGGGCTCCAAGCGGATCCTCTCTAGGTTTCCAGGTACCTCCCGCTGTTCGTGTTTCTACCAAAAATTATAACTAGAACTAGTACTTCTGTTCTGCAGCAACGGGCTGCAATTACAGTAACCAGTCCACCCCAGATACATAGGCAGTTCTCAGACTGCAATTAAAGCAACTAAACTTCAACAAAGTTCAGAACTCTAAAACTTGACTAACAAAAGCACTAAGCTTGAAGTCTAAATCTGAACCTCCAACCAAAATTACTGAAGATCTCCATGGATGTTAACCTCTAGCAGGTGGCCCAATAGGAATGTAAGGGTAAAAGATCACAAACCCCCTATGTTTATTCATTAGGTTCAAGAATTGAGCATGCCAATGAGGCATTAGGTACACAACAAAGAACCCGCTGACCACTAACGTCATTATCGATACATGCGAAAATCCCACATTACAGACGGAAGAAATTACCCGTCGACTGCTATCCATCACCTATAGTCATTTTCCTTTCAGAGAAGACCAGCGAAGAGCTGCTTGCGCACAAAGCCAATCACACAGCCTATCAGAGGCTGTGAAGCAAACAATTCTCTGTTTTGTCCCGAACAAGAGGATACAGAAGACTGTCCAGAGACCCATTGCAAATCCAGAAATCATGGAGATGGAAAGGAACAAGGCATCACCTCCTGCATCCTTCCGATCTTGTGGAGCAACAGAGATCAGCCCAGTTTCAGGACATTTGTTGGAGATAGGAGGGCCACAAAGGCCCGGGTTGCCGGTATAGATCGACGCCTGGTCATCGAGCACGTGCAACTGATTTCCTGATGGTACCTTTCCTGTAAGATTGTTATATGACATGTTCAAGTGGCTCAAAGAAGTGAGAGCTGATAAGCTTGTTGGAATTTCACCAGATAGCTGGTTGTATGACAGGTCGAGAGACTCCACTTGCACCAGGGCACCAATCTTTTCAGGAATTTTCCCAGTAAAGGAATTCCATGACACATTTAAGCTCTTCAGTGCACCAAGATTACCGATCTTTTCAGGAGTTTTTCCAACAAGTTCAACCTCTGTAAGATTAAAGGGAGGAACCCAAGTCGAATTCAGCCTGATGGCTATGGAATTGTCAGCCAGAAACAATCTATCCAAGTTAACTAGGCCTGAAAAATGTCCTTCATGTAAGGCACTGATACGGCGTGGCCGTCTAGGAGAGCGCAGGGGAGAGTGAAAGAGCAGAGCAGACTGAGAAGAAGAACGGAGAGGATAGCGAGGTGGAGGAGGTGAGCTGTTGTCGCCGGCGGCCGTGGCAGGCACCGTCGAAGAACAGCTCCCTCCGGAACAGGGGAGAGCTTTATTTCTTCGATGCCTAATACAAACTACCGGCTCCTCCTTTATAGATTAGGAGAGCCAACAACTTAACTAACAAGGAGTAAACCAAATCTCTAACTGAATATCTCTCCCTTAGATAAGATCTACCAACAACCAACTCAGCCACGATTGGCTGCTGTTGTGGACTCTCCAGACTGCTTCCTACAGCGCCCATAAGTCTTCTTATAGTAAAAAGAGTCCACAACAGGCACCGTCTAGGTTGTTGAAGCTGAGCTCCAATTCAGCTAGATTTGTGAGCTGCCCTACCCACAGTGGCACAGGGCCAGTGAGCTTGTTGTTACTGAGGTCAAGCCATGTCAAATTTCTGAAGGGTTCTAATTTGGCTGGTAGGCTTCCCGTCAGTAGAAACAATGTTTTGAATTTGTTCCATGAACAATTTGGTAAATGATTTGATGAATTCTGTTATACTCCCATTGATGTTGTTTTGAAACAAATGTAACTCTTTTAAATTGCAAAGATTTTCAGATTTGATGGTATCATGCCCACAAGGTTATTTTTTGACAAGTCAAGGTGCACCAAGGAGATCATATTTCCTAACTCATAAGGAAATGGACCGTGCAATCCACAGGATGAGACATCAAGTTACTTAAGGCTAATCAGATCCCAGAACCAGTTGGGTGCAATTCGCTTGTGGAATTCATTAGCCGAGATGCTGAGAGACTAAAGAGATGTCAGATTTGAATGCAAAAGAGAATCAGGGCTCGTGTTAAACTGACAGAAAGTAAGATCAAGACTTAAGTGACAACCAGGTGATATCCGTGGAGTGTGTGGGACGCGACCAAACATGGAACCAAGATTTAAGTAACACAAGTGGGAGAGGTTACCCAGCTATGGCGGTATCCTCCCAACCAAGCTCGACTGTGATAGGTCAAGATATCTCAGTTCATGGAAAGAGCCCACGAACTCTGGTATTTGCACCTTGTTGAACCGATTGCAGCTGAGGTCGAGATACTGCAAGTGCTGCAAACCAATCAGTGAGAGGAGCTTATGTTACCTCCAAGCACATGCATACTCGCATCACTGTTGTGGCAGTCAGGACCTTGCAGATCGAGCTTAACAACATGACTGCTTCTGTTGCTGCACTGGACGCCCTTCCATTCGCAGCAGTTGACCTTTCCATGATGAAAGGCGGTTTGCAGGGTTCATGAACAATGATTGATGCCTGATAGACAAATGGACCACACTAGCGACGACTTCAAACTTAAAAGACCTGGAGTTCCAAATGGAGACATCCATTGACAAATATGGTATGGTAAGCCTTATCTTGTAGAACTTTGGGGAAGAACTCCTTAAAATTGAGTAATATTAAATTGTGCCAAAATTTGCAAATAATTAAAATTTTCGTTTGCATTTCTGACCTACATAAAAATTTGGTCAGACATAAGATGAACCCTCTCATTCTCCCCTCTAATTCTAATGTTAGTAATTTAATTTGTGCATCTAAATTTGAAATCACTCTTGCATGGTTGATTTGGCTGTTATTGGTTGTCGTTTGCATCTCAAATGTGTAGCCTGAATTTTGAACTAGATTCAAGATGCAAACTAAAAGCTAACTAAAAATTTTAAAACATAAATGACTAACCCCAAACTTGCACCTGGGTTCTGGGCCCGCCCACTAACCCAACCATCCCAGCTCTCTCCGTCTCTTTTGCTCTCTTTCCTTTGGTTGGTCGAACACTCAGAATCTCTCTAAACTACTTGCTGCGGTGCAGTTTGCTCTGGTCTGGAGTATCGCAATGATTTATGCTATGAGCTTGTATTTTTGTCTGTCGAATTGGTCTGCAAGCTCTGACCAGTATTGACGTGGTAAGGACATATAGTGTCACATGAATGCGTGACCTTTGTTTGATCTGCATGCAATTTTCTAATTTTGAGCCACTACTAGTGATGTGTGCATCCAGGCCACGCGGGGACTTCCCTAGCTGAATTGGTTAGAGGGCTTCAGTAACACTCCTCGAGTGCTAGGTTCGACTCCTGTGGGAGTGAATTTCAGGCTGAGGTAAAAAAACCTCATCTGTCACCATAACCAAAGCATAGGTCAACACCTGGCCCAGATTGTAGTTGTGGTTGGTTTGGGCCCTCCTACCTGTGGTAGTTGCAGTGGTCGTCAGTATTTTCTCGCTCTACTCTCTTCTCAGAAGTTTGCTGGGATTTATAATCAAGCAAGCATGTTGATTAAGAGAAATTTTAGAGTGATTGAAAAAAATGAGTGTGTTCCATTCCGAGAAATCGAACGATGGAAATAAAGGAAATACTACGAAGTACATAAAGAGAAGTACCACCCATTTGGTGGAAACAAGTACAAAAAATAATGGGTCCAACAATCAATTTAATTTATTTTTCGTAGTTCAAAAATCAATTTAAGTACCTCCAAATACCTGATTGTACTTTAAAATCACCATAAAAGGGCTCGTTGATCAATGGACAAATGGAACACTCACAACAAGGGCTTTAAAAACTCAGAATTCCAACCGATGGGGGAGACTCATTGACAAAAAAAAACCTATAAGTACAGTGTAGAATTTGAGGCGGATATTGAATAGTCGTTAGGTCATAATATAATTAATAATGACAATATACAAGTCTTTATTATTCATTTCCTTAGTAGAAAATATATATCTTGGTTGACTATAATTTGGTCTCACTGACATTTCAGCAAATGGGGTAGGCAAATTAATTCATAGGCGATCCAAGTTGCTGCTGTGTTTGCTTCATGTATCAATTCTTTGATCCCAGCTGCTATACTTTCCTCCTTGTCAAGAAAGCCCAGATCAGAGCCAGGCGCACATAAACCCGATCACATAAGCAGTCAGAGAACGTGAAACAAAGAATTCTCCAATTCTTGTTGAATAAGAAGAGGCAGAAGATTGTCCAGAGGCCCATTGCGTATCCAGAACCCATGACCAGGAAAAAGAAAATCGTATCACCTGTATCTTTGCGCCCTTTTGGAGTAGGTGGAGTTAAACCAGGTTCTGAACAATTTTTGGAGAGAGGAGGACCACATAGACCAGGATTGCCAATATAGATGGATGCTTGGTCATCGAGTGTTCGCAGTTGATTTCCGGATGGTATTCTTCCTGTCAGATTATTGTACGACAGGTTCAAGTGGGCTAATGATGTTAGAGTTGACAAGCTTTCTGGGAGTTCACCGCCAAATTTATTATGTGATAGGTCAAGAGATTCTAAGGAGTGTACTTCACCGATACTGTCAGGGATTATCCCACTTAGATGATTCCAAGATAGGTTTAAGTTCTTCAAAGCGGGAAGCTTACCAATTTCTTCAGGAAGGTATCCTGTCAAACTATTGCATGAAAGATCAAAATTAACCATGTAAATGATACCTCTAGTGAATTCAAGTTGTTGCCCTTTCATGACCACCAGTGAGCTATCAGTGTAAGAAACCACATCAGCGTCACCGATGGCAGTGTCGTAACCAACAATATCTGAAAGTGGGCCATAATGTTGAGGAGGGACAGCCATACCAATCAAGGCTGCAAGCGATTGTGGTATTGTCCCTGACATATTGTTACAAGCTAAGTCTAAATACTGGAGCCCCTTCATCTCAGTAAGTTGTTGCGGAATGTGCCCATAGAACAAATTTGAGCGCAAACTTAGAAATGACAATGAGGGAAGTTTTTCCCCTATCCATGTGGGCAACATCCCGGAAAACTGATTGTATCCCAGGTCAAGAAAAATTAGTTTTTGACACTTTTGAAGAAATATCGGCAATTCCCCAGACAGCCTGTTGCCGTTCAAATTCAACATGATAATTTCTGACGAGTTGTTATTATTTCTAGTTGAATCATGTGCTTCCAGTTGCTCCTCACAGACAGGAAATTCCCCATGTAGCTGGTTTGCTGACAGGTCCACAAAAACTAATTTTTCCAGGCGACAAAGGTACTGTGGAATTCTTCCAGAAAGTGAATTTTTGAAGAGAATAAGTGTTGTTAACAGTGGAGCTCCAAAACCCGACGGTATGGGTCCTGACAAATTGTTTCTGGAGAGATCCAAGGACCAAAGTTTTCTGGGAAGCTTTGGCATGGGACCTACCAACAGGTTATCACCGAGATCCACTGTTTCTGCTTCCATTTCTTGAAACAGCTTTTCTGGTAGCACGCCGACTATTTTATTTCTTGACAAAACCAGATTCGATGTTCTGGAGAATGTGGTCCAAAACCATTCAGGTATCGAATCAGCTATACTCGCATTTGATATGTCAAGAGTTGTTATGCTATCCTGCGATCTTAGCCACCTTGGAAATGTAGGCCCAAGTATGCAAGATTTCAAGTCTGCTACCCTGAGTTTGAATGGAGCAACCCAGCTCTCTTGGAACACCATGGCTACTGAGTTGCCAGATAACTCCAGATAGCTTAGATTAGCTAGTTTTCCAAAATGGGATTCTGTGATTGTTCCATTAAAATTGTTGAAACCAAGACGTAAATCTGTTAACTTAGTGAGTGCTCCTATACTAGAAGGTATCTCTCCTGAAAGCCTATTGTTGTTGAAATCGATAACTTTCAGATTGCTAAGAAGCCCCAACTGATCAGGCAACCTCCCTGTCAGGTTGTTCTCAAAGAAGACCAGTTCCTCTAAATGCTCTAAATGCCGTAATTCAAGCAAGGAGGAGCTTACCTCACCACCTATTGTTCGGCTATACATGGTGAGCATGACGACATGGCCAGTTTGGTTGCTGCACTGAACGCCATCCCACTGGCAACAATCTTGCCCTCGCCAAGACGACAGGCGGTTGTCAGGATCGGTGAGGCCGGCTTTGAAGGCTAGAAGGGCATCCCGCTCTCGGGCGACGCAGAGGGTGCTTGCGGGGATTGCAGGCACGGATTGGGCTGATGAGCTTCGCGGGACGACGGGCCAACACACAGTAAGAAACAGAATCACTGTAGCTTGGATCAGGCTTCCAGGTTTGGCCATTTTTGGATTGCGCGCGTTGATCAGGTTGCTGCTTCTAGATTTTGTTCTGGGGAATTGTGCATGGAGAGAGGCACAAATAGGAATCCCCGGCGGCGGATGGTGGGGAGAGCGGACGGCGGCGGAGGGAAGGCGAAGCCAAGCGAGGTGGCGCTGTGGACCCAAATGAAGCGGGTCTATGGAGCGGCTGTGTCGTCTCGTCACTCCTCGTCGCACTGGTGTGCTGTCCAAGCTCTGACATTATGGCCACCCGCCAGTTGCGTGTTGCTGGCCGCAACAGGCAACACAAACATGATCGTGATGTATAATACTAGAGCACGCCAGCAATCCTAGAGTATAATACTAGAGCACGCCAGCAATATTTGACTTCAAATATCTTTCCTAGAGTATAATACTAGAGCTCGCCAGCAATATTTGACTTCAAATATCTTGGAATTCTTATCATGGTTACTTTCTCCTAGCTCTTCTGCATAATTTTGATAAAAAGGCAGAAAACGATATGCTCACTGATCAGGAGATCAATTTAAAGCACTATCTTAAAGAGCGTTTAGTCTCCCTCTTGAGGGAGGAGGAGCTTAAGTGGTATGAGAGGGCTAAAGTCAAAACGCTCTTGGAAGGTGATGCTAATACAAGGTTTTTTCACCTTGTGGCCAATGGCAAACACCGGAAACAACATATTTATAGACTTGAAGATGACCAAGGCGTTGTTGTTAGCGTTGACCACCTCAAAAGACACATTACTAATTATTTAAAAAATCTGTTTGGGACCACGAGCAGGAAATCGCCTTAATGGAGGATCAGATTAGTGATATCCCACAAGTATCTCCTGAGGAAAATGAGATCCTCATTGCCGACTTCACTGAAAATGAGGTGAGAGAGGCAATCTTCCAAATGGAGCATAATAAGGCTCCTGGACCAGATGGTTTCCCGGCTGAATTCTATCAAGTGTTTTGGGGGGTGATCAAAGAGGACCTTTTGGCTCTTTTTCATGAGTTCCACAAGGAGACTCTAGATCTCTTTAGCCTCAATTTTGGGATCATTACTTTAATTCCAAAAATTGAGAACGCCACTAAGATTCAGCAATATAGACCCATTTGTGTCCTCAACGTTAGTTTCAAGATTTTTACAAAAGTTGGAACTAACAGGCTAAATAAAGTGGCAAAGACTGTGGTGAGCCAAACTCAAACTGCCTTCATGCCTGGTAGGAATATTATGGAAGGTGTTGTTATTCTACACGAGACCATCCATGAACTTCATACCAAAAAATCTAATGGAGTTATTTTTAAGATTGACTTTGAAAAGGCCTATGATAAGGTTAAATGGTCATTCCTTCAGGCTTTTACGCATGAAAGGCTTCTCACCTAAGTGGTGCAGATGGATTCAAAACATGGTAACGGAAGGGAGTGTGGGAATCAAAGTTAATGATGACATTGGCCCATACTTCCAAACGAAAAGGGGCTCGCAAGGTGATCCTATGTCACCTATCTTGTTTAATATTGTCGACATGCTAGCTCTACTTATTAATCGAGCGAAGGTGGCTGGACAAGTAAGAGGTGTGATACCCCATCTAGTCCATGATGGTCTATCGATTTTGCAATATGCAGACGACATCATTATCTTTCTAGACCATGACCTTGAGCAAGCAAAAAATCTTAAGCTCCTTTTGTGTGCTTTTGAGCAGCTATCGGATCAAGATTAATTTCCACAAGAGTGAAATTTTCTGCTATGATGCAGCCAAAGAGATGGAGCCTTTCTATACTTCTCTCTTTGGATGTAATTCGGGGCTTACCCATTCGGTATTTAGGTATCGATGCACCATAGACAACTCCTCAATTCTGAATGGAGTAAAGTTGAAGAACGCTTTCAGCAAAAACTCTCATGTTGGAAAGCAAAATACCTATCCTATGGGGGGAGATTGGTTCTGCTTAACTCGGTGTTAGGTAGCCTTCCTATGTTCATGATGTCCTTCTTTGAGATCCCTAAGGGTGTTTTTAAAAACCTTGATCATTTCAGATCTAGATTTTTCTGACAAGGCTCTACTAATAAATACAAGTACAGGCTTGCTAGATGGGACATCTTGTGCCGGCCCAAGGATCAGGGTGGCCTCGGGATCTTGGATTTACTGACTTCAAAACAAATGCCTTTTGGCTAAATAGTTAGTTAACCTCTTGAACACCGAAGGACTCGGCAATCTTTGCTAAGTAATAAATATTTGAGAACCAAGACCTCACGCAAGTATCAGCCAAACCAAATGACTCTCACTTTTGGAGAGGCCTCATGCATATTAAAGATGAGGTTCTTTCTAAAGGCCCTTTCATTATTAATGATGGAACCAGACAAGATTTTGGGAGGATACGGTTAGGTGATAAGCTCAAGGATACTTACCCTTCCTTATACCATATTGCGCGGGATAGGAAGGTTACGATTTCTAAGGTCATGTCCTCTAGACCTCTAAATATATCCTTCAGGCGGTCTCTGGTGGACAATAATCTAAGACATTGGCTTCACCTAGTAGCTCGGGTTTCTAATGTTGATCTGGTGGATGTTAAAAAGATTATTTTAAATGGCCGCTGACGAAAAATGGCTTTTTTACTGTCCGATCGATGTATCTTGATGCTTTAGATACTCATCCACCGTTTCAACATAGGAAGATCTGGAAGTGGAAATTACCTCTTAAAATCAAAATTTTTCTTTGGTTTCTTCAGAAAGGCGTCGTTTTGACAAAAGACAACCTTGCGAAGAAAAAAATTGGAAAGGAGTCGAGAAGTGTCTGCTGTAATTTGAATGAAACTATACAAGACCTCTTTATAGATTGCCCTTAGCAAAGATGATTTGGAGGTTTATTTTCTATGCGACTAATTTGAGCCAACCTAGATCTATTAACCATATGTTTGGTAATTGGCTTAATAATCAACATAAAGATTTTAAGCATCGATTTGGGTTGGGATCGCATGACCATCTGCTGGGCTATTTGGAAATGCAGGAATGATATAGTATTCAAAAAGACGAAGTTTAATTCGATTCTGCAGGTTATTTTCAGGGGAGCTTACTGGTTACGCTTCTGGGCCCAGTTGCAGCGTAAGGAGCAGGCCAAGGACATCCTCATCGCTATGAGCAGGAAATTAGAAGTCATTGCTCTACAGTTTGCCAATGAAGGATGGAATAATTTTTATCGTTTACCTTAGGTGGGGGCATGTTGCCCGTAGCTGCCTGTCTGCTCTTTTTAACTTTTGTTTGAACTCTGTAATAATTGACTGTGTACATCTTCGGATGTAGAGACCGGATTTAATTATCCATTATTTAAAAAAATCTGTTGACAAGAATGACGAACTTTTCCATGGGTTGCATATCATTTTGCGTTGCCGCGGTGGGCGTTGGCTGCTGACCTACTGTGCTTGCGGGCCCCACCCTAGTCAACTCGTGTAAGTGATCAGTCTGCGCAGCTCTCTCACTGGTTAACCATCCACACTCGTCATCTTTCATATCCTCCTTCAAAACGTAATATTTGTACCTGGTCAGCGAGATTCTTTCCTTTATATTCACTTCTCTCTCATTCATCATTCTTTATATCTCTCCTTCATCTCAACAACCCGGGCCTACTTAGTTTTTTATCCCCTCCCTCTCCTCTCCCTCTGCGCCTCCCCGTCTTCTCCACTGTGACGAGCTCCCCCTGCAGCTAGCAGCAGCAGCTCCCCTGCCTGCGTGAGGCCTCCGTCGCCCCTCCCGCCGGCACTTTTCCTCCCCCGCGCGAGGCCTCCGCCGTCCCCTCCCGAGCTCCGTCGGCCCTTCTCCGCCCTGACACCCTCCTCATCCAATGCCACCACACCCTCTTCTGAGCCGGCGGGAAGATGGGCGACGCTCTCCACCTCCCATCCCGAGCCGTCGGCGACGGATCCATGGCCTGCCACCGCCGACGCGGCCCGCGAGCACCTCCCTACCCTCCCGCGCCCATCCCTCTCCACGCGTGAGGCGAGGCGACTGCGGCTGGGCCCCTAGCGCAGCCTCACGACAGCAGAGGAGAAGGGCCATGTGATCGGCAGAAGGAGCAGGGGTCCTGCTCCCAACCCGCGGGCGCGGGTGATGGCGGTAGCGGCGGATCGAGCTCGGGCGGAGGGCGCGGCCATGGCCATGGCTGGAGAGGTAGGGGCCACGGCCGGCATGAGGTAGGCTCCTCCCCTTCTCCCTCCTCGCGTCTGGCGTGGAGGCAGAGCAGGAATGATACACCCTTTCTCCCTCTTCGTGTCCGAGCTCCCCGGTGCCCGAGCTCGGGTGCGCGGCGCGCGTGGAGACGGAAGACAGCAGAGCTCGATTCGGAGCTCGGTGGTGGCGGAGATCCTGGCGAGGTGGAGCAGGCGCACTTTGGACTCCGGCAGTGGCCTCCCTCTCCAGTCGGCGCGGCCGAGGCGTCCACCTCCCGATAGCGCGCAGAGCAGCAGCAACTCGCCAGGCCGCACCTCCTCCATCGCGTGCCTCCTCCACGACTCCAGGCGCAGGCAGTGGCAGGGATGGTGGCTGTTGCAGAGGAAGGAGATCGGGGGAGCAGCGGCAAGATCCGGCGGCACAGGGCTGTAGCGGCGGCGTGAAAATTTCGAGGGCAGGTGGGAGGCGTTGGGCAGCGTGAGTCCTGTGCCACGGCGGCCGCTAGCGCTCCTCCGCGACTCCTCTGGATTCCCAGGACACGACGCGCGACGGGAAAATCGCGTCGCTCCTCCAGGACGTCGCTACAGAGAGGAAAACGGTATCCGTGAGGAGACGGCGGATCCAGGCGGCGGTGTGGGTGGTCTTAGACTATCCGCACTGGTGTACGCAAAACCCACACTAAACATTTTGTGTCGCTATTTTCAGGAAAAGGGGCTGCAGTGGCGTATTGGATGCCCCCTGTAAGCAAGCGGATTCTCCCCGTCTCCTTGAAATCCAGAGGAGGCAGCGGAGAACACAAAAGCAGGGGTCTGCCATCCCCGCCTTGCGCATCCGAACTTGAACCGTGCGATCTACCTCCCCAATGGTGGCCGCGAGGGAGAAGGAGAGGGGGAGGCCGCCCTTCCCCGCCATCTTCGTACCCGAAAACGTCCAGCTCGAGGAGGACCTCGCCATGGTGGCTCGAGGAGGAGCTCGAGGTGGATGCGACCAAATCGACGAGCTCCAGAGAGAGAGAGGCCAGCGGGGACGGAGCTTCGAGGAGCGCCCCAAGGGAGGGAAGGAGCCGGTCGCCGCCGGAGAGGCCATGGCGCTCGCCGCTGCAGCTTGGCCATGACGCTCGAGCTCCTGCTCCTCCGCGAAGCCATGACGGCCGCCCCTGCTCGAGCAGCGATGGATCTGCCGTCGGAGAGGCGAGGGAGGGAGAGAGGCCACGGAGGCAGGGTGAGCGGCGGTCGACGCCGGCGAGGAGGAAGGAGGGCTGCCGGAGGGGAGGGAGGAGCCGTCGGAGGACTCGCCGGCGCCGAATTCGGCCGCCACCGCAGCTTCTCGCGCAGAATTCGACCGCCGCATGAGCTCCTCGCCCCGGCGTCGTGTCTGATGTGAGTTCGTCGAGGGCCATGGATGGAGGTAGAGCGCGAGGCCCGCCGCCACCGGGACCGTCGGTCGGCCGTCTGCTCGCTCCTGCGGACGGAGCTCGTCCCCGCCACCGGGATCCGGGCCGCCGCCGTCGGAGCAGCGGGCGGGAGGAGGGACGCACCGCGCGGGACCCTCCTGGATCTACATCGGCTCTGCTCCGTCGGCCAGCAACATGAGGTGACGGGAGGGAGGGAGGCGACGGGTGAGAAGCAGAGGAGAGCCGGTGCGGAGGAGAGAGAGGGGGGTTGGTGGGGGAGGGGGTAAAAAAAGATGTGAGGCTGACATATGGGTCCAGGTGTGGGTAGTTAGGATAGAGGATGAGATATAAAGTATGACGAGTGCGGAAGACAGTTGTATAAAAGAGAAATCTTGATGACCATGCGGGAATATTCAGTTTTAGGGAAGGATATAAAGTATGACGAATGCGGATAGTCTTAGTAGTCTTGCTGGACACATGTACTCCCTCCGTCCCGGAATCATCGTTGTTGAAGCTATAGAAGTGCATCCCAGAATAATCGTCGTTCACTAGCAGCGCTCTAGGCCAAGTTGTACGACACTATCTGCCTTTTCACTTCCACTGCTCTGGTGAGCTCCCACCACCACATGCAGCTCCAAAAACAAATGTTTCTTGACCCATCATTGCTACATCCTAAGACTGAGTCCAACAAGGTAGTGTAAAATTGGAAGGCAAATTAGACTTTGCCTCGCGTGAACAGTATATTTCATTCCCTTTGCATACCCCCGTCTCCAACAAAGCAACGCAATCGCATTCACATCCGGCGGAGGGCGCAGGGGAGGGGGAAGGGAGGCGGAGCAGGAGGGGCGAGGGTGCGCCGACCCACCGCCGCAACTGGCCGCAGGGAGGGGGCAGAGAGGCGGAGCTGGAGCGGCTTCGTGCCGAGCTGGCCGCGGCCAAGAGCCGCCTCGCCGCGAGGCAGGCGGAGGCAGCCAAGAAGAAGGAGGCTGCAGACGAGCTCCGGCACCGCCCGTGGATCCCTAGTGCGACCAAGCGAGGTAGGCGGAGCTGCTGCCTCTCCCCCTCCTCATCGTTTTCCTCGCCGCTGCAGATGGGCTGGCTGTCGCCGCCCTCTTCGGCAGCCCGAGCGCGGAGGAGGGAGGAGCAGCTCTAGCGCGGATCGAGCTTCCCCGTCGGCCCCTCCTCCCGGTCGTCGGGATCCCCTGCTCCTTCGCTCCCCCCGTCTCCGACGCTGGTGGGTCGCGGCGGGCGTGACTCCTCCCTGCGCATCCTCCGCCGACGAGTCCTTCCCTTCTCCAGCAGCCACGAGTCCTCCCCGCGCCTCCTCCCGGCAGGCGCGACGGCCTCCTCCCCAGCTGGGCGCGAAGCCACGGGTGGTGGCGGCTCGGTGGAGGCTGTGGCGGTGGAGGACAACTTCTTCTCCCGCGCCGCGGCTATCTCCTCTTCTCCCGCGCGCGGCCGACCCTCTCCCTCCTCTGCGCGGGATGCCTTCGAGGAGAGAGGGGATCTAAAGCATTTTTGCCTCGCCGTTTGCCTTGCCTGTTGGAAACCTTTCTCTGCGTGCATAGTAGCCAGCGGGAGGCAAAAATGCATTTGCCTCCCGCTGTTGGACTACTCAGTCTAAAGATGTTTGTGACTTTGCCAGTTTGCATGGTTGCCGGCACGATTCTCTAATGACAGTCAATCCGGGACAGAGCGAGTATGGTGCTAGTCGCTTCGTATCATATCAAAGTCGAACACTATCCACGACCATGGCATATCATATATGCTACTGCTGTTCGACTACATGACTGTAGGATTATTTTATTGGCACAAACATTTTAATGGATCTGATAGCTTAGTGCTAATAAGGTCTCCATTCAGCTTATTATTACACAAAGCACAACATAAGAAAACACAGTGTAAACAATATATAGAAGTGTTTGACGATTGTGCAGCGTAGAGGAAGCCTTCATGTCTCCTGGTTCCGGAATTTCCTTATAATGGCAGCCTTGCTCAGAGCCGCCTGCACATAAATCTTGTTGTATAATTGATCGAAATGCCGAAAGTAAGCAATCCTCCACGTTTTCTTGATCAGCAGGGTACAGAACACTGTACAAAGACCAATAAGGTACCCGCTGCTGATGGTGAGGTAGAGAAATAATGTATCATATATTGTACGTTCATGTTCTTGATTTACATCTGTACCCGTTTCGTTCGTCGAGCAATTGTTAAGAAGTGGAGGCCCACAAAGTCCAGGATTACCAATGTACATGTACTGATTATTGAGTGTTTGTAGCTGCTGTCCTGAGGGGATTCTTCCTGATAAATCGTTGTAGGACAAGTTCAGGCAGCTCAAGAATGTAAGATCTGATAAACTTGAGGGGATTTCACCGGTTAAACGATTGTAAGACAAGTCAAGGGATTCTAATTCCCTTAAAACACCAATATCATCTGGAATTCGTCCACTTATTTGGTTGTTAGAGAGATTCAAACTGCGAAGTCCCTTGAGTAAAGATAGTTGCTCCGGAATGTGTCCAGTGAAACCATTACATGATAAGTCTATCAACATTATGTGTTTCATGAATTTGTGGTTATAGGTAAGCTCTCGATCTTTAATGAACATTGATATAGTGTCACTGCTGTACTTGTTGTCCCCTCTTCCGTACAGATGTGACATGGCTCTCAACCCGGCTAGAGATGAAGGTATTCTTCCTGATATGTTGTTGTATGCTACATCCAAGAAATGAAGTCTAACAAGCCTTGTCAACTGATTGGGAAGGTGACCATAAAACATATTCGATCTTAGAATCAACACCAGCAGTTCGGGCATTTTATCTGCTATCCATGGCGGCACACTTCCATGGAACTTGTTATATGAAAGGTCAAGAAAAGTTAATTGTGCCGTATTTTGAAGGAAATGAGGGAATTCACCAGATATACTGTTATTTCTCAAGCCTAGCATAGATAATGAAGAAATGATATCTTGACATAGTGGAAAATCCCCACCTAATTGATTGTTTGAGAGGTTTATTTCCACGAGACCATTAAAACAGATGTATGCTGGGATGTTGCCTGTGAAATGGTTGCTGTAAAGACGTAGCTTCCTTAGACAGGGAGCCGTCAGATTTACTGGTAACTGCCCCGACAAAGAATTTCCAGAGAGATCCATTTCTTGTATCAGGGGCAGATCCAACGTTACTGGCAAAGCACCACTGAGTTGATTTTTTGACAAGTTCAAGATGGAAGCGTTTGAAAACACAACCCAAAACCAATGTGGCAAAACATCTTTTATCCTTGTGTTTGAAATATTAAGGTTGCGTATGCCAGTTAAGCACCTAAGCCATGCAGGAAACTGAGGCCCCATGTCACAGGACCCAAATTGCCCTTCCATTAATCTGAATGGAGGAACCCAATCTTCATCAAAATCTAATTTCAAGGAGTTTTCTTTAAGGCTCAGAAATTTGAGGTTCACTAGGCTTGTAAAATGTTCTTTTGACAGCTCCCCACTGAAGTTATTCAGGGCAAGGCTCAAGTACGTCAAATTGCTAAGTGCTCCAATCCCATTAGGCACATGTCCAGACAGCATATTCTGAGTGAGATCAAGACAGCTTAAACCAGTTAGATTTCCTATCCAAATCGGTAGTTGCCGACCCCCTTCCTCCCCGAGCTCTTTCCATCCCCCCACTCCTCTTCCCTTCTCGTGTCCTCTGCAGGGAGATCGGCGAGGTGCCCCCCATGGTGCTTCTTGAGCTCCAAGAAGCCATCGACCTCGGTCGGCCGGCATTGCCCGGCACCCTGCGGCTGCGGCGCTCCCGGCTGGCAGCCGCGCCAGCCTGTGGGCACCTCGCGAGCCCTGCCCGTTGCCGGCCGGCCTCACGCCCGGGGCCCGCGCTCGGGCTCCGCCGCCGCCGCCCAGCGGCGTGGCCGGCCTTGGCCGCCGGCCGACGGCCCGCCCGGGGCCGCCGGGGCTGCTCCTCGAGGCTCCCGCCGCTTGGGCCCGCGTGGCCGGCTGCCCCTCGGTTCTTCTCGGTCGGTGCCTCGCCGGGCCACCCAGCCTCCCTCTCCCGGTCGCTACTCTCCCTCCCGTCGCCGGGTGCCTCTTCCTCCCGATGGTGGCGGCGTGTCCGGGGCGCCTCGCCGCCCGCCGTCCGGGCCTCTCGCGCCCGCGGCCGGCCGACGCGTGGCCTCGCCCTCCGCGTCACAGGCGCATGCGGCGGCGGCGGCAAGGTGCCGCCATTCCCCTCCACCACCTCTGCCTGGCCGTGACCTCTCCGCGAGCTGAAGGCGTGCGCAGGGCCCGTCGGCGGCAAGGTGCCCCTCCCCTCCACCGGCGCGTCCTCACGGAGGTGGCGGGCACGACCGCCGCCGCTTCTCACTATGTGCGGGCGTGTTCTGAGGCCGGTGGATGGCCCCTCTAGCCCCGTCGGCCTCGGTCACGGTGGGCAGCTCGGCGGAGCCCGGCCCCTCCATTCCCTCCTCCAGGGAGCTCTGGGACCTTGAGGCCTCGAGCTCCTCCGCCTCGGGCTCGTACTCCCCGGTGCCGCGCGGTCACTCCCTCTCTCCCACCTTCTCGCACAGTGCGGCGCTCGGCATCCCGGTGCGGGCGCACCCTCACCGCGCCCGCACCCGTCTCGGTCGCTACTCCGTGCTCCCCTCGTTGCCTCGCCACTGCCGAGCTTTCGTCTCTGCGCCGCGGCTGGCGCCGCGCCGTGGGATCCTAGGCAGCGGCGCCGCTCATGCCGCCTCCGCCTCCTACTGGCGGCATGCCGGCGGGGCGGCCGCCTGCTGGTCCACCGTGGCCGAGCCTCGCCGTCTTGGGCGGCGTGGGGCCGCCGCCGCCTCCTGGCGGGCACGCCCGGGGGCCGTGGGTGGACGCCGACGGCGCCCGTCGAGTGCGGTCGCGCAAGCAGCTGCGTGCGGGGTCGCCGCCGCCGCCACCTCCGTCCTCCGTCCCTCCGGATCGGGAAATGCTTCAAGCCGGGGAGGACCACATCACCGCCTCCGCCCTCACGCGCGCTGCCCGGTGCCACCAGCTCGGACACCACGAGAGCTCGTGCGGGCGCCCGAAGGTCTGCTGGTGACGGTGGAGGGCGCCCGTCCTCGTCCGGGAGGTCGCACCTCCCACCTTGGTCGCCGGCCGGCCGCTCCCGCCCCACCTCACTGCAGTGGGGGAGGGTGCCCGCCTCCGCCTCCTCCTCTCGGCGGAGAGGCGGAGGCGCGCGCCGCCGCCCGAGCCCGTCGTCGCCTGCTCCGGTGACCCGCGACCCGCGCCGCCTCGGGGGGCGTCGCCACCTCCGGACCGTGGCGCCCGCCCTCGTGCAGGTGGCGGGTGGGCGTGCCCCCCTCCGCGGCGCGCGCCACGGCGCGGCGCCTCGCGACTTCGGCGCCCGGGCGGCGCTCCTCGCGCGCCTCGTCGTGCCGCGGCGGGGGGCGGGTGGCGGGCGTCGCCCCTCCTCCGCTTCTGCGGGGCCGGGGGGCCTCGCTGCGGTCCCCGCTCTCGGGGGCCCTCCGCCTCGCCCCTCCCCGGCCCCCTGGGCACCCTCACGCCGCCGCATTGGAGGCGTGTTGTCGCACGCACTCGAGGTCGGGGCCGCCAACGAGGTTGCTCTGGAGCGCGCTCTGGTCGCCATGGTCGTGGGCACTCGTCCGTCTGCCACTACAACGGATGTGGTTGCCTACCTCACCGGTCGCTTGGGCGTTCAGCCGGGGACGTTCATGGCCTATCCCTTCCACCCTGAGGACTTCCTCATCGTCTTCGGCGGCGGAGATCTGCGGGTTCTCAATGCACCCACCGGACGGCCCTTCGCCTCACCTTCCCGGTGGCGCGAGCTGGGCGGTTGACGCGGCACTACGCTACCAGGTGCGGGTGGGCATCAAGGGCGTGCCTCCGCACCTGTGGCTGCGTTCCACTATGCACGACGTCCTCGGTTCCTCCTGCGCTGTCATCAACCTGGCTCCTGAGTCAGAGTCGAAGGCCAACCTCAAGAAGCTCGTCGTCCTGGCCGACTGCGTCGACCCGAACTTGATCCCGGTGCAGATGGACATGCTGGCACCGATCGAGTTCCGGGTTGGCCGTACCACTGCGCTCAAGGCGGCGGTCGACGCCGCCCGACATCGCATCGACACTGGCTCCTCCGGTGATGGGGCTTCGGTCGGGTCCGAGGGGTGGCTCTTTGCCCCTCCTGCCGGGGCCCTCGGTCGTCGGTGGCAGCTCTAGCGTGGCGCCGGGAGACTCCACCCGCTCCGGCAGACGGTCTAGTCGTGCGCGGTGGGCGAGGCCGCTGGGTGCCCCCAGCACCTCACCTCCGGTCCTTGGCTCCCCCTACCCCTCTGGCTGCAGGCATCCATCCGCCCACTGCAGTCTGCCTCGGTCGTCTCGTCTCTCCACCGCTGTCTGCCGTTTGCGCCAGCTGCCCTCCTCTACCCGGCCGAGTACGTCGTCGCGGTGGTGGCCCTCACCGGGCTTCCTCTGCCTCTTGACTCCGGTCGCGCGGCACTTGATTGTGGACGAGTTCACGCGCCGGAGCACACCCTCCTCTTCATGAGTCGCGCCGCCCGGGGAGCCTCGCCGGCGACCCGATGCTTCTTGAGGCGGAGCTTCCGGTCGCGCCACGCTCGCTCGCCGCCGCCTGCTGCCGCCCGCCAGCTGCCAGCCCCCACGCCGAGCTGCCCCGCCGGTGGCCGCTCGGCGGCGGTGGCACGGCTGCTCGGCAGCGCACTGCGGCGGTGCGGCTGGTCGCCAGCGGGGCGTCGCCCGCCGCTGGCGTTACTGGCTGCGGCGCCGCACCACGCCGACCATCGGCCGCTGCGGCAGCTTGGCCTCGCCGGTCGCGGCCACCGCCTCGGTCTGCGGTGGTGTGGTGGCCCGCCACCCTCGGGCTCCACGTGGCGACGGCTGCCTCGTCTCGTGCCGGCGCGCTGCCTCTGCGGCGTGGGGGCGACCTGCCCTCGCGTGGTGCCGGTGGCGGACGTCTTCCACAGGTTGCTCTCCCCAGGCGGCCCAACGCGGCGTTGCCGTGGCCCCTCGCTGGCTCTTCCCTCGTGGTCGCCCCACCTCCGTGCCGGTCACCTTCTGCCTCCCCGGCCCCCGCCGAGTCGTGTCCCTCTACCCCTCGGCACTCGTCGGACGTCCCTCCGTTGGCCGCGGAGATGGCTTCCCCCTCCCAGGCTCCCAGGTCGCACTCCCCACCCTCTGCTGGGACTGAGGGGCCTTCTCAGGGCGACCTCGAGTCGTTAGTGGCGGACTTCTGCCTCTTTGCCGACCTCCTCCTCCCGGTGCAGGGCGCGCCATCGCCGGGCGAAGGCTTGCCGCCACTCGCCACGCCCGCGCGGCCGTCTCGCCGCGCGGTTTCGGGCTCGGGTCGAACCCGATCGCGGGCAGGCGATGCGTCACGGGCTGGGAGTCGTGGGGCGCTGAGGCACCCGGCGCTGCCAGCGTTCAGCTACCGGGCTCTTCTCTGTTGGCACAGCCGGAGGAGCCTGCAGAGCTATCCGAGAGCTCTTCGGTGCTCAGGTCGAGGGGTCCTTCAATGCTCCGTGCTAGAAGATGACGAGTTCCAGGCGGTTCGTGAGCTCTTCCTCGAGGAGCAGGTCGGTAAAGCGGCCTAAGTGCATGCTAGTAGTGGTCATCTCTTTTGTGTTTAAATGGATGTAAACATTGTTTTGGAATGTCCGTGGACTTAACGTGATGCTAGGCGTTCGTGATCCGCGAGTTGGTTGCTTCGGCGTGTCTCTCTTCTTTGTCCGCAGAGACTAAGCTCGCGGTTGTACCCTCCTTCATGCTTGATTTGTTAGGGCTCGACTTTGATTATGTTGCGTTGCCGGCTGCGGGCTCCCGTGGTGGAATTCTGGTCGTTTGGTGCAAAGACACCTGACTCGTCTCCTCCCCCTCCTTTGGCACTCACCACGTTACGGTGAAGGTCGCGCTGCTCTCTGCTCCCTCTCAGGATTGGTGGCTCTCCTGCGTTCACGGTCCGGTCCGTCACGGATAAAATCTCCTTTCTCGCTGAGATCCGTACTCCGTCGTCCGATGCTCTCTGGACCTTGGGTTCTCTGCGGGGACTTCAACCTCATCTACCAGGCGGCCGACAAGAATAACGGCCGCCTCTCGCGCAGAATGATGGGTCGCTTCCGTCGTTTCCTTAATGACCTTGAGCTTCTGGAGCTGCATCTCCAAGGCCGTCTCTTCACTTGAAGCAACGAGAGGTCGCATCCCACCTTGAAGCGTGATCGATAGAGTTTTGTCTCCCGTGATGGAGTTTCTTTTCCCTCCTCTGCTCTTCATCTGTCTCCTCTAGGTGTTCCAATCATGCTCCCTCCTTCTCCTTCTCGATTGTGGGGTGCACTCTAAAGCGCTTCACCTTCGGGCCTTGGCCTAAGGTCGAAGGCTTATTGGACACAGTCAAGGCGGTCTGGTTGAGGCCGTGCCCCGATACTGACCCGTTCCATATGATCAATCACCTCCTTCGTGAGACAGCGAAGGCGCTTGTAAAGTGGAGCTCCAAGGCTCGGCGGCGTCGCAAATCCAGATTGCCAAGGAGGTCATCTTCCGCCTTTGAGGTCGCAGGACTCACGGTCGCTCTCTCCGAGGAGCTCTCTTGCGGCGGTTCCTCAAACTATAGTACCTAGGCCTGACCTCGGTGAGCGATCGCTCGACAGCGATCCGACCTCGGTGGCTACGTGAGGGCGCCAACACTAAACTTTTCCACCTACATGCCAACCACCGCAGGAGAAAAATTTCATCCCTCCTCGGTGGTGGTCGTTCGGTTTTCGGGAAGAGGACAAGGCTTGGCGGCCTTTGACTACTTCGACATGATTCAGGCGCCCATCATGAGCGTTCTGTGCCCTCGATTTTGAGGAGTTGGGACTCCGCGATTGGACCTCGCTCTTCCCTTCTGAGAGGGGTTTGGGAGGTGATCAAGGACCTCCCAATGGACAAGGCCCCGGCCGGATGGTTTCACGGGTCGCTTCTACCGATCTTGGTCGATCATCGGGCGATGTGTTGCGGCGTTCAACGCCCTCTCGACATGGACTTCCAGACTTCCACCACCGAATGGTGCCCTACTCACCCTCTTGCCAAAAAATCAGACCGTCGCTCTTCGATTCCGGCCCATCGGTTTAATTCATAGCTTTGGGAAAATTTTCTCCAAAGCGGTGCCAATCGCCGCACCTCTCTCTTCTCTAATCTCGCCCAAACAAAGTGCCTTCATCAAAAGTCGCCTCATCCACGACAACCACCTTTCGTCCTCGGCACGGCGAGGCGCTTTCTAATCGCAAAGCTTCCGGGATCATGTTCAAAATTGATCTAGCGAAAGCTTTCGACTCGGTCCGGGTTTTCCTCCTTGAGCTCCTCTCGGTCCGGCTGCCCCGCAGATGGACCGGCCCGGATCTCGATCATTACATCCACCGCCGACGCAGGTTTTGCGGTGCCCACGGGCAGCGGATCGCCAGGCGAGAGGCTGCGTCAGGCGATCCCTTTCCCCATGCTCTTTGTGCTGGTCATGGAATGCTTCCATGCCCTCTTATGAAGCGAGAATCCCGTGGTCTCCTTCTAGATCTTGGGAGGAGTATCCGTTTTCGCGCCACTCTCTACGCTGACGATGTGGTCGCTTTCTTCTCTCCGGTCGAGCTAGATCTGCGAGTTGTCAAGGCGGTCTTGTCGCTTTTCGAGAGCGCGGCCGGCTTGGCGGCAAACTACACCAAAAGCCAGGTCTACCCCATCGCGCTCTAAGGGCACCTGTCCGGTCCATCCATTCTCCTGCACGATCGCCGACTTCCCTTACACCTACCTCGGGGTCCCTCTCTCTATCAAGAGGCTACCCAAAGCGGCGATGCAGCCATTGGTCGATAAGGTCGCTGGCGCCTACCCCTTAGCGGGCGGCGGTTGAGCCACTGGCCGCCTCGTGCTTGCCAAATCCACGCTCTCGGCCATCCCGGTTCACATTTCGATGGCGATTTCCATCTCCCTGCGGCAGCGGTTGAGACCCTCATCCGTGGCTTCCTCCGTCCGGCATGAGGTAGGTGGTCTCGGGCGGTGTTGCTGTCGCTTGGGTGAACGTAACTGCCCCACTGTTTGTGGTGGACTCGGCTGCCCAACCTTCGTGTCTTTGGCACCGCTGCGCCTCGTTGGTGTGGGCGGCAAGGACCCGACCGGACAGGACTTGGGCGGCGTTCGCTTCCCGTGGATAAGGCCACCCAGGCTTTCTTCAATGCCTCCATTTCCGTGGAGGTGGGGGACGGTACCCGGGCACTTTTCTAGGAAAACAGCTGGCTCTCCGGGTGCTCCGTCAAATCCCTTGCACCTAACCTCTGGGCCGTGGTCTCGCCTTAGGTGCGTCCGGGCCCTGACCGTCGGCCGAGGCTTTGCAGACCGGGGCAGCTGGGATCCGTTGGGTCGCGGACGTAACCCATGCCCGGACTGTGCAGGTGGTCTTGCAGTACCTTGTCATCTGGGACCTACTGCAGGGGGTCAGCCTCACATCCGAGCCTGACCGGTTCATCTGGAAATGGTCGCCTAGCGGAGTCTACTCCTCGGCTTCGGCCTACTCCGCCCTATTTCTTGGTCGCGTCGACATTCTCGGGGCACGCCAGATCTGGAAGGTTCACATGCCGGGGAAGTGCAAGTTCTTTGCTTGGCTGGTCTTGCACGGCCCGCCGACGCCGAAGGCTGCAATCCACCGCTTAGGGACTCGAACACTTGCGCTGGGCGCCAGAATCAAACGCGGACCATCGGCGGTGGGTCGTGTCTTCTCTAGAGAGACCTGGCATATGGTCCTCAGACGTATTCTCCTTCAGGACCTGGCTCCGGTTCGCCCGGTGAAGTTTGCCGAGTGGTGGTGCTCCGCCAGGAAGCAGGTCGCTAAGGCTCGGAGGAAAAGGTTTCGACTCCTTCGTCTGGTTGGTCGCTTGGTCGCTGTGGAAGGAACGGAACCGGCGCGTTCACGACAAGGAAGCTCTCATGCCGGTGGCGCTCGTTCCGGCAATCCTGGAGGAGGCTAGGACTTGAGCGCGTGCGGGCTTCCTCCCGCTCGCTAGGCTGTTAGGTGTTCGCCCGGTGCGGGCGGTGTAATGTTTTTTGTCCGCTCTTGTTTTCGTTAGGCCCCGTGCCTGTTGTATTCGAAAACAGATGTTTCTTCTTCTCTCTTAATGAAAAACGTGCTTTGCACGTCTTAAAAAAAAAGTTGCCCAGTCAAATTTGTCCGATGCAAGTTGAGCTTGCAGAACTTGCTCCACGAACACTTCGGTAATCTATCCATAAAGTTTGTCAAATCCTCGTTGACATCGTTGAAGGCTAAACTCAGTTCCTTCAAATTACATAGATTCTCCAGGGTTGCAGGTATGTTACCCAATAAGTAGTTGATCTGTAGATCTATGACCTCAAGGTTGGACATGTTTCCGAATGCATTTGGGATGGGCCCAGACCATCCACAATGACTAAGAACAAGCTTTTTAATTGTAGTAAGACCCAGGAACCAATTGTGTTGGAGTGAAGTGTTAAATGGGTTATGGGACAAATCAAGGATCTCAAGACGTGTGAGGTTCACATGGGATAGACTAGAAACCGTACTATTAAGACCACAGCCGTATAGGTAAAGGATTCTCAGATTAGGAAGCATGTTCACCATGTGAATCCAGTTACCCGAAGAGCTGAGATTCACTCTGCCCAAATTGAGACTCTTCAATGAGGAGAGACGTGATAGCCATGAAAGATCGGACGCTTCCCCACCATAACTAAGATCAAGGTATTGCAAGTGAGAGAGATTACCAAACTGTGAAGGTACCCTCCCCGAAAAATTCGTATTTGAGAGTTTGAGACACCTTAGGTTGTTGAGGTTACCCAGAAACAAAGGTATTTTTGTGTAGTTGAAGTCATTAAAGCTGAGATCTAGGTACCTCAGATGGTGTAACGTGGCAATTGAGGAGCTCATCTTCTCACCTCTCAATATGATTGCATTGGAACCATTGTTGTGGAGGTGAAGCTTAACGACATGACCCGTACGGTTGCTGCATCTGACCCCCTTCCAGCCGCAACAGTCTTCGCCGCGCCATGAAGAAAGCCGGCCAGCCGGGTCAAGGAAGCTCTGCTTGAAGGAGATGAGTGCCTCCCGCTGTTTTACGAAGCATCCCCCGCTAGAGATTGTCACCCTTGCATGAACCGAGGAGGACACTATCAAGGTCACAAAAAGCATCAAGAAGATTGCAGAAGCTCCTTGAGCTTGGAGAGGGAGTACTACATAAGCAGACATTTTGTTAGCTGTACTCTGATTATTTTTGTTTAAATAAGCACGTAAGCTTCATCTCTATTTATGCTCGAACTGATCAGCATGCAAGTCTGCATTTGTTTAGGCCTTTGAGGTGATTGGGAGGGTGCGCGCGCTCTCACTCATGCATGCGTGTACTGTACCATTACAAGTTCAACAGGTAGCCAACAAAAATTAGCCTGCCCTGCACGACAGGTTAGCTTTGTTAGTCGCCATGAGGTCCAGGTTTTCTCAGGTCCTGATTTGATATGCACATATAGTGAGGTAATAATGCTTAAGAGGGAGAATGTTGTCTCATCGTTAAACCCATGTCATGTATAAAAGTTGATTCCTCCCATGCAAGCAATGCTTAAATTGGCTCAACTTGTTAATTAATTAACACACACCTTAAGAACATAGTGCAAACTTATAAGCGTCTGTATAAGAACTTCTATAGTGAAACTTGAAATACAAAAGTAGATGAACCAAAATGAGTAAGTTAATTTGGTTTTGTTTTCTTTTCAAATACATGAGCGGTCTAACTCTAACTCGTTCCGTGGTGTTATCTCCAAACTCTTAAAGTATACTTTTAGGCACCTTAGCTTGTGTTAGGGACTTATTAGGGTGTTATATAGGTTTTCAGAACTCTTAAAGTGCATTTTTTCCATCCTCTAACTTGTTCCGTGGTATCATCAGGATCTCTAAACTCACAATATATATTTTTAGCTACTTACTCCCCACTTGTCGCCTTCACATCATAACATACAGAGACAAGTTCGGTGAGTGTCCATACATTTCTACTATTTTGTATTTGTATTTTTTTAGTAAATCTTACCTTTGTTTTCAGAAATTTATATAATGTTGTTAAAAAATATCGAATTGCATGACTAGTGCAATATTTAGCAGACCTTCTCGAAAATGCTCCTTGAAGGAGACGGGGCGTGGCCGTTTTGACAGCCTCCTTTGGTTCCGCCTGACGCTTTGTCAGGATGCACAACTTGCATTATTGGTACTGTATCTAGCTGGACACACATCACTTCCGCCTACATTTTCTATTGTTTGATTGTGAAAAGTCTAAGGGCTTGTTCATTTTCATCGGATTCAATCCAGCCGGAAACATTCTCCATTGGTGAAATTAGGAGAGAGAAAGAGAAAATAATTATTACTCGAAGACACTACTACTGTGAAGAATAGTTTCTATAAATGATTTCTTATGCTATGAAAACCGTGTTAGTTTTCTCCATTAGGACTGTCCTAAGAGGAAGAGAGAAGAAGAAAGAGTGAATTAGGCAAACATATATAAAACATAAAATCTATGTTTTCCACTAATTGTATAAAAGTATAAAATATAAATTAGATCATGCTACCTAAATGTGCATCTATCTAATACGAAACACTCATCTCAAAAGAAATTTTGCAACTCATAGTCAATCCTATCAAGATAATAACCAAGCTGAGGAGGGAAGTCTCACATTTGTTCTTCGGTTGTGACTTTGTACAATTATGTTGGCATAAGATTGGATTCCAATGGCATGCTGCTCCAGACATTCGTGACAATCTGAGGTTTACAAGAGCACACATGCAGCTTCCCTTTTTTATTAAAATCTTCATCATAGCTGCGTGGGAATTATGGAACTTCAGGAATGGCAGAATTTTTTATAGTGATGCTGCTACAGTGATGCTTGGACCATGAGGTTCAGGCGACAGACTCTTCTCCAGCTTCATAAAGTTAGGGAAGATCTTCAACCCATAGTTAGACAATGGCTAGATATTCTTTCTGTAATTCCTAACCCCCTGAAAGTTTTCTTTCCCCTCACTTTGTAAATAACTCCTCTGTTCTTTTATGCAATGAAATTTCTGTGGGGAACTCCCCCGCCGTTTTTATGGTAAAAAAAATTCTATCAAGATACTACTTTAGGAAAGTAGAGGCACACAAGTTGCAGGTATGAAATTCAAACATAAAGGAGGGGAAGAGAAGAAGCAAACTCTTGATACAAGATTTATCCCGTGATATTGGTAGTAGGCACTATAAGTCACCACTAGTCCACGTACTCATCACACAAGAGTATTGTTTCCCGATTATCAAGTATCTCCAAAGGCGCCCTTTGACTTACCACAAAGGCTCGAGCACTAATTAAAGCTCATGCCAAATCCCTCGGTCACCTTGATGTCGTCTCCACTAAGGAGCTTCTCTACAATGGAAGGGGTCTCCACATCCCCGCACACGGTTGTCAACGCCGCTCCATACCAAGCCGAATGGTGAAAGACTTGCCATAGAGCTATCAAGGTACCAAGAGGCTCCGACACACACCTTGTATACTTAAATTACTCAAGATCATGCTCACAACGTTGGCACACCTTGCATTCACTCAGCTCTAGGTTTATCCTAGCACTAATCACTCTCTAAAGCTTGTGTTAAGCCTTCGATGAATCACTTTAGCACTTTTGGTGGTTTTTCTTTGACAACTACAAACTTTATATATTAAGCAGCCAATCTTACAGAAAGGTCCTCAAAAGAGGACCAAATTACATCAAGTTCCAAAGACCAAAAAAACACATCAGAAGCTGCAGCGGTGTTGACGATGAGGAGCTCGCCGGTGGGGGGTCGTAGGGGCGCTAGAAGCGCATACACCCGAGTGGAGATACTGTGCATCGCGTCGGTTGAAGGTGGAACGACCGAGCCGAGGGGGAAGAGCTTTCCGGGCGACCGAAAAATAGTTTGATTGTCATCGCCGGATGTAAATGAACAAGCTTGAAGTCGAGTCCCTGGTGGAGGCGAGTTCTTCGATCCAACATCTGAAGATGATGTGCCCTGTAGTAGCGTAGATATGCAAGAACTTTGACTGCAGGATAGGTAGCGGGGCGGAGTGGAGCGGTGATGATGGATAGGGGGGAGGTGAGGACCTGTGTGGTCCGAGGACCGGTGGATGGTCGCTCCTTAGTGATGAGTGATTGACAACGTTGTGTGGACTGACTCTTGGTCTAGTATTGCAAGTGCAGGTTGCGGCTTGATTCGCGTGGTGCAGGTGAAGAACAAGCGCGAAAGGTCAATGTCTATGTGACCTCCCAGGAGCGGAGAGACAAGTAGGCTTCGTTCGAGGTACCCGGTGGCCGCCGGGATCAAGTGCGGGGCGTACGCTGGCAAGAAGAGCAAGACGACGTCGAGAGGATGGAGCCGGTGCAAGGTAGTAGCTGACAACTGAAGCTTGCACGAGGGGTTTGCAGTGGTTTGGACACAAAACCACTAAGTTATTTGGCAGAGCCACAAAACCAAGGCCGGAGTCCGGAGCGCGGCGATTCTGCACTGGACCGGTCTGACCGGTGGGCCTGACTGGTGCTGACCGGTGTGGAGGACCGGTATGATCGGTGGGTCCCGTGGGCGTCCGAAAGCTTCGAAGCAGAGGACACGCGACATGATCGCAAGGCTTGCATGGATTTGAAACGGGCTTGCGGTTGATGAGCGTCCGTACGATGAGATCTCGACCAAAACTTTCCAAAGTGCCCTTGGTGGGCGTGTATCTTCTTTTATGTTGTAGGGGTAATTTGGTCATTTGGTGCCCTCCATATATACTCACTTGAGTGGGAGATGGTAGCAAACTCTTGGAACCCTAGGCCATTTGCTCTTCTCTTTTTCTCTAGTTTTTCCTTAGGCTAGCTTGAGAGCTTCATGTTGCATCTAGAGAGAGGGATGGATGTTCGGACGGCTTGCTAGAGCTTGTATGAACCTTTCTTGGTATGTATAGAAGCTTCGGCGTGGTTCCTCAAGTGCTCTAGTTGTTCCTCCCGTTTTTCATTTTTGGTGTTTTTCGGAGCCCTTTCTTTGGATTTTCATGGAGAGGTTTTGGAGGAGTTTTCTCACGGGATTTGTTGGTGGATTCACTCATGAGGATGTTGTGCCTCTTTTCTTGGTGATTTGTCCTCTTCAAATCTGTGGAAAGGCCTTTGATTTTGGAGTTTTTGGAGTTCCTTGTGTTCTTAGGGTTAGAGCATGAGATTTGCGATTCCTCCTTTTCTAGAGAGATTTGGAGCCTATGCTTCAAGCTAGAGTTCACCCATGAGGTGTTCCTACCTTCCCCAAAGTTTCTCTTGAATCCGTGGAGCGAATCGGGAGATCGGGCGAAGAGAATCAAGGGTTTGACCCACAGGTGGAGTTCTCCCGAGTTGCTCAGGCGTGACCAGTCTGACCGGTGCGTGCCCTTGTGGGTCTTTTGCTCGAGTGAATGTGTGGTTCAGTATTGTTGCTGATGAAGGTGAACCATCTGTAAGACCCGACGGCAGGAAGAAGGAGAAACTGAAGCTGAAGCAACGATCGACCATTGAAGCATTGGATTATCTGATGGTAAAGAAAAAGAAGCTGACAATGAGAAAGACCTGAAGAAAGAAGAGAGGTGCAACAAAGCATTTGCATTGTAGGAGGAAAGGATAAAAGTGGAGAAAGAAAAGATTCAGGTCCAAAGGGAACTAGAAGAGGAAAGACTCAAATTGGACAAAGAAAAGCTTCACTTCGAAAGGGATCAAGATGACGAGAGAATTCTTAATTTGGATTTGAGGACAATGAACTACAAACTGCAGAAGTACTATGAAGTGCGGCAGGAAGAGATTCTTGCAAGACGTTGCAACATCTAGGAATTTATGTCTAGTTCCAATTCATTTGAAAACTCATGTGTGAGATACCCTATGAATTCTTAATTTTGTTCCCTCGGTGTTTATCTCTGAATTTTAGTCCCAATATTTCAGTTTAATAGGACCGTTTATGCGCATTGTCCTTCGAGTCATTTGTGTGCTTGATGTGAGGGCATGGAACTATTCTAATATGCCTATTCTAATATGCCTATTCTAATATTCCTATTCTAATATGCCCTATCAGTTCGGTTGTATTTCTAAATATTTAATATATCATAAGAAAGTTAGCTACAGAACTTGAGGCTCCAAAAAGACTTGATTGGCAAATTTTTCAAATAAAGAACAGTAGCTTTCCGATCCATAGTTTTGACTATGATAGTTTTTGGAAGTACAAGCACAACCAATTTAGAGATAAAAAAAGTGGTAATCGAGACAAGAACATTGATCTGAATGGTTCGCAAATTATTACTAAATGGACAACAAGAAACTAATCAACATTAATCAATATTGTACAACTCTGAATGATTTTGCCACAAGTGCTCAATCAGGTCTGCCTTCAGCTGAAAGTGGATTTCATTGTCCTCGATGTTTATGTAATTTTGCATTAAAGCATCAAGTTCAGGTGCTGCACTATGTGAAATTTTCACTCTTGATCCCATATCGTCGTAGTTGCAAACATAATGCCCCTCATTGTCGAAGTGGTACTCATATTCCTCCCTGTGCTCTTCACGCTCGTCTTCAATAATCATGTTATGCATTATGATGCAAGCCATCATAATGTCATGGAGCGTATCTTCATCCCATAAACGAGCCGGCCCACGAACAATAGCAAAGCGAGATTGTAAAATCCCAAATGCCCTTTCAACATCCTTTCAACATGTTTCTTGTGCCTTTGCGAAATATTGTTTCTTATTACCCTGTGGCTCCGGAATGGTCTTCACAAAAGTTGCCCATGACGGATATATGCCATCTGCTAGATAGTAACCCATTGAATAATCATGTCCATTTATCTTGTAGCTAACTTGTGGACCTTGCCCCTCAGCAAGCCTTGCAAAGATAGGGGATCTTTGAAGCACGTTTATGTCATTATGTGAACCAGACATCCCAAAGAATGCATACCATATCCATAGATCTTTAGATGCAACTGCTTCCAGTATAATAGTAGGCTCCTTTTTGTGTCCTTTGTACATCCCGTGATGTGCAGAAGGGCAATTTTTCCAAGGCCAATGTATACAATCTATGGAACCAACATTACCAGGAAATCCTTTGCTCGCTCCAATTTCAAGCAATCTAGGAGTATCCTGTTCATTAGGCTCTCTAATGTACTCCGGTCCAAAAATCTCAACAACAGCTGCTACAAACTTTCTCAAAGATTCTAGTGCAGTACTCTCTCCAATACGAACATACTCGTCCAAAGCATCAGCTGGTGTGCCATAAGATAACATACAACGCAATGACAACCTTCAGAGACAAGATAGTCCTAGCACACCGGTATTCCTCTCCGCACAAAATAGTCGCCGTGTTTCTCAACAACCTTCATTATGCGAAGAAATAAAGATCGTCTCATCCGAAACCTATGTCACGAAGTAGTAATAATTTAGCACAAAAATATTACATGTACAGTGAATATTAAATTAAAATTAAAGAAAAATATACGAACCTCTGTCTAAAAGTAGTGGCGTTGAAAGTAGGATTATTTGAGAAAAAATCTTTGTAGAGAAGATCATGCCATAAAAGTCTTTCACGATGCACTATCTCATGTCCCTCTATAGAACCAATACGACCGGGGTTATTAACTGTATCCTCAATGACTATGTGCGTGGCATCATCATATATCTCATCATCGAAAGAGGACGAATTGATAATTTCATCAAATACAAATTGATTGAATTCATCGTCGGAATCCATACTCTGTTGCGTTGATTTTTAATACAAATCAGCAATGCCATAACGAATTAGTTCAAGATTGAACGAGGAGAAGCGGACATGATCAGAAATTTAAAACTCTAAACCCTAAGTACCTCGAATCAATTTGATTGAAGAGGAGCTGCGGAAAGGATGGTGACGTCGTCGATCAACTTCAGTCGTCGGCGGCCACGAGCGCTAGACTTTCTTGACCGGCGGCTTCTTGACCGCGGTGACAGAGGCCGTTGCGTCCTGTTCCTGCGACGCCTCGCGTCGGGAGCCAAGGAAGGGTCGGGCCGTCGGGGGGTGGGGGTTCGGTTATGTGTGGTGAGCCTAACACTAGTTATCCAAATTTTAACTAGTCTGTTGGAATACCCCTTTGAAGTATAGAGTTTTCTATTTTTACAAAAGGCTCAAACTCCAAATTTAGCTAGCAAGAATAGAGAGGCTGTTGGAGTTGCTCTAAGCAGGATGTCATGTAAATGTGTACCCGGCTACCCGCCTCTCGAAAGAGTTGGGCAGTGCAGCTTTGGAGGACTAAAGTTCAGCAAGAGGAGCGGGGACCCATCCTCTTTAGTTTTCTTCCAAGTTTTGTTTCTAGTGGCATCGACGAGGTGATGGTGATGATGACGTTGTGGAATAAGGTCTCTCTGGCCTCTTCCTACCTCGATGACGTCCGATTCGACGGCGACGGAAGGCCAATGAGAGTTGGTTCTGCAAGATCTACAAGCTCTTTCCAAATCTTTGATTTGGTGTGTCAATTAGGAGATGCAGTTAGTGGTATTTTGTTGTGGCGACTTCGACCTCTTCTTTCGGTTTGTTCTGCGACATGATCAACGGTTGCTAGATCTCGTTGTAGGCAGCGGGTGGTTGTTGCGGTCTTCAAAGCCTTGTGTGGTAATGACATTTGCAGGTATCCTTTCCTTTGCTGCTTTTCCAGTGTTTTTTACAAACTCTGGCGGACGACGAACAATTGAAGAGAGAAGACAACCAGAGAGTTTTATAGTGTAATTTTATTTTCTGTAAGTCATTTTGTGTCAAGTTGTCTTTGTACCACTAGTTGTTTTTCTTCATATGAATCATATATAAGACACCTTTCTGCTATCTTTAGAAAAAAAATCCAAATTCGACTAAAGAAACCACGTACGGACTTACGCGAGGCACTACCTGTTCACTATCAGTGCATGACCGTCCGAGCGCTGACGTACAAATAGACACGATGCTCTCCCCAATCCCTATCCCATTGGCTGGAGCGGAGCACAACGCAGGTGTGCAAAAACCACCGTTCTCTGTCTCTGTTGGGCCTGGTTATTCATAATCGGTTTCAGATGCAGGTGAAACCATTTCCTGCTGGATCGGCGCGGGCCAACCGTTGGATCGAGCACTGCGTACTCGACTCGATCGTACCAGGCGTCCCCGACACGACACGACACGACACCAGAGCATTGTCGATGGAGGAGGCGACGCGTGCGCTCGAACGCCACGAAACGCAAGTCGTGGCGCTTGCCATGCCTCTCGCCTCCACACAGTTGTCGCCCCCCAACTGCCTGCCTACACAGGTCTTCCGCTGCCCCTACGGCGTTGGCATGCCCCGGTGTGGCGGCAGGCTTCTCCTGTCCGCCGCGATTCGTTGCAGAAGCCAGGATGCCCAGATTTCCAACCAGGACTGATGAGCTCCCCAGGCGGATTCTCTCTAGGTTTCCAGGTAACTCCCGTTGTTCGTGTTTCTAGTTTCTACCAAAAATTAAACTAGTACTACGTACTTCTGTTCTGTAGCAATGGCCCAATAGGAATGTTTTTTTTAAGATTCAGGAAAACAATCCGGCGTCCACATTCCCCGGAGAATGCTTATGGCCAATTACAGTAACCAGTCCACCCCAGATGCATAGGCAGTTCTCAGACTGCAATTGAAGCAACTAAACTTCAACAAAGTTCAGAGAACTCTAAAACTTGTGACTAACAAAAACACTAAAGCTTGAAGTCTAGATCTGAACCTCCAACCAAAATTACTGAAGATCTCGAATGTAAGGGTAAAAGATCACAAACCCCCTATGTTTATTCATTAGGTTCAAGATTTTTTTTTTAGAAATAGGATAAAAACATCCGGCCTCTACATTACCTTGAGAATGTATACACCCAAAACCAACATCAAGGTGGTACAGAGACAGCTCTTAGGCTGCAGACGAAGTCCTAGACTCTAAAACAACGTTCAGCAGTTTACGAACATCACCAGCTTACAGCTAATTGAGCATGCCAATAAGGCATTAAGTACACAACAAAGAATCCGCTGACGACTAACGTCATTATCGATACATGCGAAAATCCCACATTACAGACAAGAAATTACCCGTCGACTGCGGTCCATCACCTATAGTCATTTTCCTTTCAGAGGAGACCAGCGAAGAGCTGCTTGCGCATAAAGCCAATCACACAGCCTATCAGAGGCGGCGAAGCAAACAATTCTCTGTTTGGTCCCAAACAAGAGGATGCAGAAGACTGTCCAGAGACCCATCGCAAATCCAGAAATCGTTGAGATGGAAAGGAAGAAGGCATCACCTCCTGCATCCTTCCGATCTTGTGGAGCAACAGAGATCAGCCCAGTTTCAGGACATTTGTTGGAGAGAGGAGAGCCACAAAGGCCCGGGTTGCCGGTATAGATCGACGCCTGGTCATCAAGCACATGCAGCTGATTTCCTGATGGTATCTTTTCTGTAAGATTGTTATATGACATGTTCAAGTGGCTCAAAGAAGTGAGAGCTGATAAGCTTGTTGGAATTTCACCGGATAGCTGGTTGTGTGACAGGTCCAGAGACTCCACTTGTACCAGGACACCGATATTCTCAGGAATTTTCCAGTAAAGGAATTCCATGACACATTTAAGCTCTTCAGTGCAACAAGACTACCAATCTCTTCAGGAATATTTCCCCACTAAGATTGTTACAGGATAAATCCAGATTCACCATACATATGATTTCTCCTGTATAGTTGTTCTTGACCCTTTGTGACCACTGTGAAATTGTCATTATAGTCCATCATTTCATTTGAACCTTCCGACATTCCCGAATCCACTATACCTTCATACTCATCATCATCTTTGTCACCTGTTAGTGCCATCCCCTTGAAGTTAACAATATATTTTGGTATGATGCCTGATAAGTCATTGTGGGCAAGGTCCAAATACTGAAGTGTTAATCAATAAATGAGCTCTCAATTAGATTCGCAACACACATAGATACTCCCTCTGTCTCAAGACCCTATTCATTATGGTTATTTCTAGATATATAACAAAAGCTAGAATATATGAATGCGCATATCAAAATATATGTACTTAGAAAAAGTTAAAATGAATAGTAAACAGAAGAGGTTTATAACACCAACGTGATCTTAGAAAACTTGGACAAGGGATAACAGTTGACTTGCATTTAATCCAACCCACCCTTCCTTTTCTTTTTAAGCTAGGCAACAGCAGAGGACGTTTCCGACTGAACTTTTCATTGAATTTGGTGGTGTAAATAGAGCATATTGGAACGCACCAAAAAAGCTATCTTTATTGATTTAGATGCATTGCATAGTAGAGTACAAACCAAAGAAAAACATCACAAACTGTAAAAGTAGAACAACATTAAAAATCCTCAAAACAATTTGTAATTTTGATCCCTGCTTATACCGATTTTTCGTGTCATCTTAGCCCAGCTTACAGCCACTTGCACGTAAACCCAGTCGTACATGCGATCTGTAAACGAGAAGCAAGTAAGTCTCCATTTCCTCTTGAACAAGAACACAATGAAGACTGTCCAAAGACCCACTGCACATCCTACTCCCGAGCTGAGGTAGAATGCAAACGAGTCACTCATGCCTTTTTTCTCTTCAGCTATGTCAGTTCCGCCTGAGCAGTTCTTCGGGAGAGGTGGACCACAAAGACCGGGGTTCCCAATATAGCTGGATGCCTGGTCATCCAGAATTCTCAATTGATCCCCAGATGGTATCTTCCCAGTTAAATCGTTGTAGGATAAGTTCAAGCGGACTAGTGATGTTAGGGCCGATAAAGTGGTAGGGATTTCACCAGACAGATCATTGCGAGAAAAATCTAAAGATTCCAGTTCCCGTAACTCACCAACACTCGAGGGGATTGCACTGCTGAGATGATTCCATGACAAGTTTAAGTTTCTCAATGCAATGAGCATCCCAATTTCCTGAGGTATTTGCCCAGTTAATCTGTTGCAAGACAAATCAATGTTTACCATGTATGCGATTCATGTGGTAAATTCAAGTTGTCGACCTTTCGTGACCACTAGTAGACTATCAGTTTCAATAGGAGTGTATTTGTAAATACCGGCAATTCCAAAGTTCACAAGTTTGAAAAGGGCACTGTTGTTATCAGGAGTAAGAGCCATAGCTCTCAGATTTCCAAGCAGCTGCGGAAGGTTCCCTGTGAAGTTGTTGTATCCAAGGTCTAAATACTGAAGCCCCTTCATCCTTGTGATTTGGATGGGAATGCCACCAAAAAACATATTCGACCGTAGCCGTAAAAATGATAAATTTGCTAAATCTTCCCCAATCCATGACGGCAAGCTCCCAGAAAATTTGTTAGATGCCAAATCAAGAAATTTTAACTTTTTACTCCTCTGAAGAAATAAAGGGAATGTTCCAGAAAGATTGTTGCTATTCAAGTTAAGCATGGTAATATTTGATGTTTTGGACCCATTAAGACAATTGGGCAATGTCCCGTTTAGTAGATTCTCTAACAGGTCTAGAAATTCGAACCACTGCAACTGAAGCAAGGAGCAGGGAATGGTTCCAGAAAAAAGAATTTTCGAAGAGAAGAAGCATTCTCAACATTGGTGCCCCAATATCTGATGGCAGTGTGCCTGACAGATTGTTTCCAGAGAGGTCTAAATAGACTAAATTGTCTGGAAGTTTAGGAATTGGGCCGCTAAGTTGGTTAGAACTGATGTCCAATGTAACTGCCTGCACATCACCAAAGAGAAAATATGTGGGAAGGCTTCCAACAAGCTTATTTCTTGACAAATCCAAAACTTTGGCACTGGAAGTTGCAATCCAAAACTGACCAGGTATGGAATCATGTATGCTTGTGTTCCATGTATTCACTGGCAGCACACTTAAGGAGTTGTCAGATAACCATAGATGTTCTAGACTAGACATATTTGCAAAGTGGTCTTGAGTGATTATACCATGCAGGTTGTTTGAGTTTAGCCATAGTATCTTCAGATTGTTGAGTTCCCCTATCTCAACTGGTATCTCTCCTGATAGTTTATTGTTGTTGAGCCAAAGTGAAGTCAAGCTGCTAAATTCCGCTATCTGTGCCGGCAAGCTCCCTGTCAAATTATTATATTGCAAGTCTAGCTCTTGCAGCTCATCCTTTGGCAAACTATGAAATAGTTCCCCTATGTCCATGCTGATGAAGTTACCCGATAATTGCAGCACTTGTAGTTTCTTCAGGTTCTTGATGGTTGATGGCACATTGCTGGTGAGGTGGTTCCTGCGAAGATCCAAATTTTGCAGGGAGGTCAAGTTTCCCACTGCTTCTGGGATAGAACCTTGGATTCCACAGTCTGTCATAGAGAAAGTTTGGAGCCTAGGAAGATCCCAGAACAAGTTCTTGGCTCCGTGGGATGAGTCAAACAAATTTGAATCTAGGACAAGGGACTCGAGGGACGTGAGGTTGGCATGCACTGGGGGAGGATTGGTATTCTTAAGTCTGCAGTAGGACAGATCAAGGTTCAGCAGAGATGGAAGCATGTTGATGGCATGAGCCCAATCAATGGCAGTGCTAAGGTTCACCCGAAACATACTGAGTGACTGTAGCTTGCCAAGGCGTGACACCCAGGCAAGATCAGGGGCGTATAAACTTTGTGAATTTTCTGCTCTACTTATAGAAAGTTCGAGCAGATTGGAGAGGTTGCCGAGCTGGGAAGGAATTCGCCCACCGAAATTGGAGTTGGAGAGGTAAAGATACCTCAAGCTTCTGATGGCACCGATGAACTCCGGTATCGGTCTACCACCGAAGTCGTTCCATGAGATGTCCAGTTGTTTCAAATGCCGTAGAGCAAGCAAGGATGAGCGTACCTCACCTCCTATGGTTCCAAGCTGATTCGCGGGGCCACTGTAGCTGTTGATTTGGAGCTCGACAACATGGCCGGTTCGGTTGCTGCACTGAACACCACTCCATCGGCAGCAGTCCTGCCCTTGCCAAGACGACAGGTAGTCGTCCGGATCGATGAGGCCAGCTTTGAAGGCAAGAAGGGCATCTCGCTCATGGGGGATGCAGAGGGTGGTGATGCTTGGTGGGAGCGCAGGCACGGCTGCAGGGGTAGATGGGCTCTGGCCGACGGCGAGGCAACACATCGTCGTAATGATAACTGTAACTTGGATCAGGCGCCCGGCCATTTTCGGACTGCTCGCATCCATGGGGCAGCGTCGTCTGGTAGTCGATCTATCTTTATCTCTGGAGCTGTGGTGTTTCCATCAGTCTTCAATTATGATGTATCACAGCACTGGTGATCAGGTTCCTTTGTTTCGACTTGGCTAATTCCAAGCCGTTGTTCTTGAATTGACTGTAGAAAGAAGAATTGAGCAATAGTCTATCTTGATGTGACTGGCCATGGTGTGCATCATGGAGAGATTTGAGAAGAAATTTCTTCTGGGTCGTGGTGGTCGTTGTTCTTTCATGTGCATAAGTTGCACGGACTGCAAGATTGTCTCTGGCTATTTATATGACGACCAGATTTTCTCCAGTGATGTCTCTAGAAACACTTGAATTCCAACCGATGGTGACATCTCAATCGACAATATTCTTGTGTTGCTTTTTTTTTTCTTTCATATAATCATTAATTCTCTTGCAACTAAATCGAATATTGATGCATGCAGTAAGAAGTGTTCCTCAGTTCTTCTCCATTTATGCTCTTGTAGTAATTCAAACAAATATTGATACATGCATTTATTTAATTAGAATTGTTGAATTATTGGGAGGAATGGAGACATATTTTGGACTATTTGTGTTATACTATATGCAACTTTTTGCACTCAAGTATTGAATGATTTAAGACTTGGTTTGTTAGTTTTGTTAATTTTTAAACTGCTTACATTATATATGATTGTATCATTTATATATTTATCGACAGAATTATGTATGAAAAATTTATTATGACATACCCAATTTTAAAATCCTAAATATGCCACTGTTCTCGCCCGTCACCACTCTTCATTGTCACGAGTGAGGGGCTAGCGATTGGGTGGTGGTGGGGAGAGGGGGAGGGGGGTAGGCATCTCGTGGGAGAGGAAGAGAGAGCTTGTGAGATGGCAGATATCGAGTGGGAGGTCGGCAGGAGAGGAAGAGAGAGGAGGGAGGGGGTTGGTGGAGGGAGAGTAATAAGGGAGGGGCGGCAGAGGGAGATGTGAAGTAAACGGCGGAGATAGACGAGGGTATTGACACATGTGAGGGGACAAGAGTTGGAGTTGATAAAAATTTCGGGTCCAAACTCCTCTCTTCACTATTGGATAGTGAGAAGATGGTAGTGATAATTTTCACCGTCGTTTGAACTGCAAACCAGTTTCACTACCGGTATCATTATTTTCTTTATATTATTAACTTCCAATTCGGTTGTCATGTGCAGTGATACCTCGGTTGGGATAACCTTAGTCTGTAGTAGGATGCATATACGTGGTCAGCATACTGGCTTGCGGTATCACTGATAGCCACACAGCTCTAAGGCCACAAACAATTGGAGCCAACACTATCTCATACAAATCATATGTCTATATCACACACTGCAAAGAGTTAATCCTTCTGATGATTTAGCTTTTAGCACATAACTCAAATATAAAGCGATCCCATGTATTATACTCCTATAATCTAGAAATGTGCATGAGACTATGTTTCTATTTGGATCCACCCAACTATTTAGAAACTTTCTTTTAGCTAGCTAATTAAAGTTTAGCTACGGATGTTTGGATCCACTGGTTAAATGATAGTTGAAGTGGTCTATCCTACCCCTCCCTCCCACTTTAGAAGTTTTCACAAACAAGGTGGAGTGGCAATTTAGTCTTTGACTAGTTTAGCTGAGTTTAGTTGGGTTCAACCGCTACAAGAATCTTTAGCCAGCTAAACTTTAGCTGAATCCTGTTTAGATCCCTAGCAGGTAAAATTAACTTTTTTTTGACAAGAAACATAATATATATATTAAGCAACCATATTACAAAACGATCATCCAAAGAACATCGAATTACAAGAAGGTCCTTGGACCTGAGCACTACTGATTCCACCTAGATTCGGCCGGTGAAGAACCGAGAGCTGAATATCACCGGTGAGAACAGCTTGGTGGAGATACCACGCCTTGCGTCGGTTGAAAAGGGGTGACCGAGATGCTGAGGAAGATCACACCGAGCAACCGACTGATATAGAGGCTTCTCGTCGCCAGTGGTACATGGATCTCGAACACAATTCCCCAGTTGAGGCGGATTCTTGACCTTCTTCCGGGTGTGGATGTGCCGAGGCGGCCAAGGAGCTGAAGATGTAGGGGCTGCTTGGAGGCGGAGGACGCAGAGGCGGAGCAGCGCGAGCCGAGGAAACCCGATGCCGATCGATGCGTTCGACGACAAGCACGAACTCGTCGGAACAACCGTCGAACAAAGCAGCGGGGCACAGATCCAGGGACACCTAAACTCCTCTGAGCGTTCGACGACCGACATGGGTCGGAACAACCAGCGAGGCATCGGGAAGGCTGGAGAGTGTTCGGTGTTCGACGCCTTCAAACTCCTGTCGGAGAGGAGGAAGAGAACAACCAAGCAGGCGGTAGTAACCCTAGCTAAAATCGGATAGTGGCGGCAGAGCACCATCTGCCGGGGAAAGAGAAGAAGAGCGGAGGGGAAATCGCTGGGGAAAAGGAAGAAGCTTTATTTATGCATACCTTGGCCGGATCTCCATCAGCGGCGAGCAGTGTAAGAACCACGACGGCGGCGATGAAGAGCGCTGGGGAGCTCCTATGGCTCTTCGGCTCTGAAGCCGGAGCAAGAAGGGAAAGGGGCCAGGAGAGGGTAGATAGGAGGCGGCGATGGGCGACGAGGCTGGTGGTGGCGATAGGTGGCGGCGGCGAGATCTAACGGGCGGTGGAAGAGGAGAGGAGGAGAAAGGTAACACGGCAAGATGCCTAATACTACCGTGAGCCAGTCCTGTCAGGTAAAATAACTTGCCTCTTCATAAAAAGAGCCCCCTCTTCCGTCTCTTCCTACTACATAAAAATATGCTGTGATATTTCGTTGAGTTAGCTGACATGTATTGTGGAAGTGGCAAAGGGTCTACACTGTTATCTGTAGACCTCCAACATGACACAGATCAAGATCCAATTTTCTCTTGGCTACTTAGGGATTTATGTTTTATATGCTTTTTGTCCCTAAGGTATCGAGCACCTTGTTTGAGTTTATGTGTTTCGTACCTAGTGACCTACATGTTACTATCTTCATTAGGATGCGAATCAAAGCCTTGTACCATTTTTTAATATTGTAATACTCTCTTTACTTAATTTTATCAAACTGTCAGTTGTCGCAAGGTTTTAAGTGATGAAACGGAAGAAATTTGTAGATCAAAGTCGAACACAATCCAAGATCTGAAAGGATATCGTATGCTCGTGGTTTAAGAGGGGAAGGGGTGAATTGGGCAACTTAAAACCTTAAGCTTAGAGTTATCACTATTTGCTCAAAATATAAACTAGAACATACTACCTAGATGTGCAACTAAGGTTGTTCTAGTGTGAAACTCCCATCTCAAAACAAGTTTTGCAACCTATAGTCAATCCTAGCAAGATACTACTCTAGGAAAGTAAAGACAAGTAAGGATTGCAAGAATGTAACGTGAAAACGTAAAGAGGGATGAGAGGAAGTAAACTCTTGACACGCGGTTTATCTCGTGGTATCGATAGGCACTAAGCCACCTCTAGTCCACGTTGTTGAAGCACTCACACAAGAGTATTGCTTCTGGTCACCAAGTCTCTCCCAAGAGCACAACTTGACTTGCCACTAGGCTCAGCCACAAAGGCACTCGCCAAGCTCTCTTGGTCACCTTGATGCCGTCTCACTAAGGAGCTTCTCACCAAGGAAGGGGTCTCCACATCCCGCACAAAGTGTCCTCGCCGCTCCACACCAAGCCTGAGGGTCGAAGAGGCGTTCTGAGAGCCACTTAGGCTCCAAGGCTTCCGACGCACCTGCTTGTACAGTCCACTCAAGAATCACCTCACAAGGTAGACACACTTTGCACTCACTCACTCTAAGCTAACCTAGCACTAAGCACACACACCAAGCATATGCAAAGCCTTTTGATCTTCACTTAAGCACTAGTATGGCATGGATGTGATCTCCAATGTGTCTTGCATTCCTCTAGACTTCCACACTCTCCAGCTAGCTCAAATTGTGGGGTGGAAAGGGTATAAATAGCCCAAGACATTCATAGAATCATAGAGCCGCTTGCTCCAGGCTCGTTCTTTCGGTACCATCGGATGATCCGACGCTATGCTTTTTCTGGCGTCGGTTCATCCGAATGCTACTAGTCATTGCCTTCCATCTCACTTGTTGACACAAATCATCCGGCATTGATCGACGACGCTGGTTCATCCGGTGTCGAAGACCCCCCGACCAAAATCTCTCTGTTAGCTTCTTCAAGGCCGTCGGATGAACCGTTGCTTGAAGGATCGATAGCCCGTAGAAGGGGGTTGAATATGGGCCTTCTTTTAAATTTCTAGAACAAGTAAATAGCCTTAGCCCGAATCTAGTGTTGCCCATCTAGAAAGGTTTTCTCTACAAACTAGGCACACTAGCAAGAAAGTTCCTTAGTAAGATTCACACTAGCAAGTATAAACCACCCTAGTTAAGATGAAAGAGAAGCAAGACACACAATCAAAAACTAGAGCAAGAAAACTTAAGTGCGGAATGTAAATGCTGAAATTTAGTGCAAGAAAGTAGAGAGAAGGACACGAGACAACCGAATTTTTCGTGGTATCGAGGAGTTGGCGCTCCCCCTAATCACGTTGGAGCACTCACTAGAGTATTGCTCCCCTCAAGTTACAAAGACTTGAGTGCTCACTAAGAGTACCCGTTCTCCATCTCCGGAACGGTGGGTCTCGAACCGTGTACACCAAGCACTTCTTGGGGCTCCCACAAACACCAAGAGCTCACCAAGAACCCTCTCGATCACCAAAGGCGCCTAGGAGCCGTCAATCTCCAAGAGTAACAAGCCCACACACCTTCACTTGACCAATGCACTCAACTATGTCATGGTATGCACCTTGAAAACCCTTGATCACCAAGAAAGAAATCCCCAAGCAAAAGGAAGATGAATCCCAATGGAAGTAAGCACTAAATCCTTCTCTCCTTGGCTGTTGTAGTTCTTCAGAGTAGCTTCACCTTCTCAAGAGACGAAGGAGGGTCATATATATAGGCTAAGCAAGGGAGGCTAGCCGTTGGAAAAGTGCTGCAGAAAGTAGAACCGTCGGATGAACCGACGGTTCCCCCTGTTTCAAGCATCGGTTCATCTGGTGACTCACAACTCCAAAACTAGCCGTTGAACTAGCTGAGCCACTCAACTCATCTGACGCATGCACCGACGAACTGACAGTTCATCCGGTGCTGAAGGACTTCAACTCTGGGCGTCTCTGTCTTGATGAACACATGTCGTCGGATGAATCGCTGGGCACCAAGCGCACCGTCGGTTTGTCCGGTGCTGAAGCACTTCAAACCTCGGCCTCTTCGTTAACCACATCTTCAATTCATACGAGCGCGGATGAACGCGCTACACGTTGTCCATGGACCGTCGTTTCATCTAGTGCTGAAGACCATTCACTTCAAAACCTTACATTAGCGTGGGAGCGATCGGGATGAACTGGCGATGGACCGTTGGTTCATCCGCGGTGTCAACTCTGCAACTTCTAATCATCCGATGAATGTAGAATAACGTTCACGGATCATCCGATGCTATGATTTTGATTTCAACTCGTCCAATTCAATCTTCTTTGAGTTTTTCCTCGATTCTTTTGCTTCCAATGTGTTTCCAAGAGTACTATGAGCTATTTTGGATCCAAGGAGCTTGAATGTGCATGAATATGGCATAGCATTTGGCATGGTCAAGCTATTAATGTGTGATCCCCTCTTAATAGTACGGTCAAACACTACAAACTAGCAAATCCAAGTGTCTTTCATCTCCTTGTGACACTTGGAACTAGAAATGTCCTTAGCCTTGTAGTATTTGCCCGTTGATCATCCATAATTTCAAATTGAAGAGTATATTTTCCTTTATAACTTATGACAATAAACCAAGATTAAATCTGATAGGTGATGGCCCGATCTTCCGAGAGGTAGATGGATATGTCGATTGGTGGAGACTTGACGTTGGCGATCTTGGCTTCGAATCAACACGATTCGGACCCCGCAACCGCTACACCATTTGCTACATGGTTATCAACCAAGCACAACTTGATTGACCTCGCCACGAAGGCTTTTCCTACAAGCGAATCGAGAACATAAGCAAGAAAACGGTAAACACGCAATCGAATATTGCAGATGTAAGTGAAGCGAATATCAATGCAGTTCAAGCACTCGATTCGAGAGGACTAGTCGACACAGTCGAAAAGATGCAAGAACAGGGGCCTTGGATCACAACAAAAAGACTTGGTGTCACAGTTACAATGAATCACAAAAGTTTCGACTTTGAAAACTTCAACTAAACAAAACCCGATCCTAAACGGCGGCGGTGACTGAGTTTTAATGACTAGGGCGAGCTAGGGTTGGAGGGCGACCAGGGGGCGTCCACAACGTGGGCTTAAGGCCCGACACGATACACGGCCAAATTGACCCAAAAAGGTGACGCAGCACCTTGTCGTGGTCACATAGCATGATCCACAAACCTTCTGAAGCTGGGACCAGAACTAAAATGACAGCGTCGTCGTCCCCTTTCCAACGCATCCTTATACGCCTCATTTCGACGCCGGACGAGGAAGATATCGCCGAAATCGTGCAGAGGTGTCGGCTGAATCCGAACCGAACGCGTGGCGCCGAGTTGGAGACGACTTGTAGCATGGGGAAGGATGTGGCGTGCAGCGTATCCGCGTGGCGATGTCCTCATCAAAATCCGCTACAAAAAGGTTAGTCACAAGTATATGGTTATCATTTATCACCGAAACACACCCTTACCAAAGGTGTCAAGGCCAAGGCTAATGCTACCACCGTCGGTTCATCCGGTGCTTAAGCCTTTGCAACTCGCTGCTCTGTCTTGACTTCTGGACCGGATGGATGAACCGCTGCCACCTCGTCGGTTCATCCGGGTTACCACTCTCTGTCTTGGCGCGTCTTTGTCTTGTTCAAACTAATCATCGGATAGACCGACGGCCGAATCGATTGGACTTGTTCATCCGGTGTTGTTGATTCCTGCTGCTTGGTCTCTCATTCATCCGACGCATGTAGAAAGCGATGACATCGATTCATCCGACGCTACCCTTTGACCTTTAACTTGTCCAATTCAATCCTCTTAGAGTTTTTTTTATTCCTCAAAATATACACTATCTTCTCATTTTGGCATGTGACATTTTTGCATTCATAGGACCTAAAAATGTCTATAAGGACATGCTAGACAATATGATTAGTCCCATTACTTGTGTTATCATGAATCACCAAAATCAACTTGAACAAATGGCATATAAGGCCATGTTCGCTACAAGATCATGGCATGTCATATATGCTATACTGCAATGCAAGTACATGACTGTATGATTATTGACACAAACATCTTAAAGAACTGATAACTTAGTGCTAATGAGGTCTCACTTCAGCTTATTATTACACAATAACACAAAGCACAGCATAAGAAACACACAGTGTAAACTATATAGAAGTGTTCAACGATAGGGCAGCGGAGGAACGCCTTCACAACTCCTGGTTCCGGAATTTCCTTATAATAGCAGCCTTGCTCAGATCTGCTTGCATGTAAACCTTGTATAATTGATCAAAATGCCAAAAGTAAGCAACCCTCCACGTTTTCTTCAACAGCAGAGCACAGAACACTGCCCAAAGACCAATAAGGTATCCGCTGCTGGTGCTGAGGTAGAAAAACAATGTATCATATATTGCACTTTCACGTTCTTGATTTACATCTAGACCCGTTTCATTTGTCGAGCAATTGTTAAGAAGTGGAGGCCCACAAAGTCCAGGATTACCAATGTACATGTACTGATTATTCAGTGTTTGCAGCTGCTGTCCTGAAGGGATTCTTCCTGATAAATCGTTGTAGGAAAAATTAAGGCAACTCAAGAATGTAAGATCTGATAAACTTGAGGGTATTTCGCCAGTGAAATAATTGTAAGACAGATCAAGGGATTCTAATTCCCTTAAAGAACCAATATCATCTGGAATTGGCCCAGTTATTTGGTTTTTAGAGAGATTCAGACTCCGAAGTGCCTTGAGTAAAGATAGTTCCTTCGGAATGTGTCCGGTGAAACCATTGCTTGACAAGTCAATTAACACTACATGTTTTGTGAGTTCATGGGTGTAGTTAAGCTCTCGATCTTTTATGAATGTTGATATGCTGTCACTACTGTAATTATATGCACCACTGCGATTCAAAGCTTCTGTCATGGCTATCAACCCTGCTAGAGATGAAGGTAGACTTCCTGATATGTTGTTGTGTGCTACATCCAAATAATGAAGATTAACCATCTTTGTTATCTGCTTAGGAAGGGGACCATTAAACATATTCGATCTTAGTATCAACACCTCAATGTAGGGCATTTGTTCCACAATCCATGTTGGCACACTTCCAGAGAAATTGTTGTGTGAAAGGTCAAGAAACCTTATATTTGAAGCCCAACGAAGGAAATGAGGGAATTCACCAGAAAGATTGTTATTTTTCAAGTCTACCATAAGTAATAATGAACACCTGTTCTTTAGACATTGTGGAGAATCCCCTGTTAGTTGATTGTTTGACAGGTTAATTTCCTGGAAACTATCACACACGTATGCTGGGAAGGTTCCTGTAAAATTGTTGTTGTAGAGAAGCAACTTCTTTAGATAGGGAGCCGTGATTTTTGCTGGTAGCTTCCCAGACAAAGAATTTCTAGAGAGATCCATATCTCCCATTATTGGCAGCTCCAAACTTGATGGTAAAACTCCAGTGAGTTGATTTATTGACAGGTCCAAGTGGGAAGCGTTAGAAAAAATAGCCCAAAACCACTGCGGCAAAACATCATTTATCTTTGTATTGGAAATATCAAGGTAGCTTAAGCCAGTTTGCCATCTCAGCCATGCTGGGAACTGATGCCCCATGTCGCATAATCTGAAATAACCTTTCAACAATCTAAATGGAGGAACCCAATCATCACCAAAATCTAATTTCAGGGGGTTTTCTGAAAGCCTCAGATATTCAAGGTTTACTAGATTTCGAAAGTGTTGTTTGGAAATCATTCCACTGAAGTTATTGAAACCAAGGTCTAAGTAAGTCAAATTACTAAGTGATCCGAACCCATCAGGTATTTCTCCATCCAACATATTCTGAGATAAGTCAAGATAGCTGAGATTAGTCAGATTTCCTATCCAAACCGGCAGCTGCCCAGTCAAATTTGCACCCTGCAAGTGTAGCTCACGCAGCTTTCTCCATCCACACTCTGGTAATAATCTCTCCAAAATTTCCCCATTGAAATTGTTCTGTTCTAAATAGAGTAGTTGCAGATTGCACAGATTTTTCAAGGTTGTAGGATCGATGGCCTATAGAAGGGGGGTTGAATATGGGCCTTCTTTCAATTTCTAGAACAAGTAACAAACCTTATCCTAGATCTCTAGTGTTGACCATCTAAAAAGGTTTCTTCCTACCAACTAAGCACACTAGCAATCAAGTTCCTTAGCAAGAGTCACACTAACAAGTGAAAAGCACCCTAGTCAAGATATGCAACAAGCAAAGCAAACTAGGGGAAACAAGTGCAAACGAACTTAAGAGCTGAAAGTAAATGCGGAATTAAGTGCAAGAAGGTAGAAAGGGAAGACACGAGACAACCGAACTTTTTCCCGTGGTATCGAGAAGTTGACGCTTCTCCCTAATCCACGTTGGAGCACTCACTAAGAGTTTTGCTCCCCCTCAAGCCACTTAAACTTGAGTGCTCACTAAGAGTACACGTTCTCCATCTCCGGAATGGTGGGTCTCAATCCATTTACACCAAGAACTTCCCGGGGCTCCCACAATCTCCAAGAGCTCACCAAGAACCCCAAATCACCGAGACCGTCTAGGAGCCGTCAAACTCCAAGAGTAACAAGCCCACAACCTTTCACTTGACCAATGCACTCAGCTATGCTAATGAAAGCACCTTGAAACTCTTGATCACCAAGAAAGAATCCCTCTTGGCTAGGAAGATGAAATCCAAATGATCAAATCACTAACTCTCCTTCTCCTTGGCTGCTGTAGTATTTCAGAGTGGCAAAGGCAGCTCAAGAGACGCAGGGGGGTCCAATTTATAGGCCTAGCAAGGGAGGCTAGCCGTTACAAAAGTCCTCTGAAAAGTAGTACCGTCGGATGAACCGACGGTTCCCTCGCGATCGGGTTCATCCGGTCACACCGTGTCTCGAATTATAACCGCGTTGAACCCGACGCAGATTTCATCCGACGCTCACACGGTTGTAGCGTCGGTTTATCCGGTGCTGAAGGCTCTGTACTCAAAACGTCTCTGCGTAGAATAAACAGGGTCGCCGGATGAACCGCTGGTAATCTCCACGTGTGTCGGTTCATCCAAAGGTCTGAAGCAGGTTCACTCGCGCCTCAGTATGAAATATATGCATGCGCCGGATGAACCGACTCGACCGCTGCTTCATCCTAAGGTCAAGGCCTTGACTTGAATTGTCATCGTTACTAAACCCTAGGTCATCGGATGAACCGATGCTTCTGCTGATACGCTGTCGGTTCATCCGGTGCTATTGAATTCTGCTGTGTCCTTCACAATAGTCATCTGGTGCAACTAAATAAGATAGCGTCGGATGATCCGGCGCGCCCTTTTCAGTTTCAACGCATCCAATTCAATCTCCTTTGAGTTTTTCTTCAAGTCTTTTGCTTCCAAAGTGTTTCCATGAGTGTCTTGAGCTGTTTAGTGACCAAGGAACTTGAGAGTGCATAATTATGGTATAGCATTTGGCATGATCAAGCTACTCAAGTGTGAACTCCTCTTAATAGTACGGTCAAACACAACAAACTAGCAAATCCAAGTGTCCTTCATCTCCTTGTGACACTCGGAACTAGAAATGTCCTTAGCCTTGTAGTCTTTGTCCATTGATCATCCATTAATTCAAATTGAGGGGTCTCTTTTCATTGATTACTTATGACAATAACCCAAAGATAAATCCGCTACAAAACAAAGATTAGTCACAAGTATATAGTTGTCGTTTATCACCGAAACACACCCTTACCAAAGGTGCGGTAGGACCTTGATGCTTACAAAGGTCAACGGCACGATACCTGATATTGAATTTCCATCTAAATACAATACCTCAAGGGAGGACATGTTTCCTAATGCACCAGGGATGGGCCCAGATCATCCACAATCACTGAGGATAAGCTCCTTGATGCTAGTGACATCCCAAAACCAGTTGTGTTGGAGCAAAGAGTTAAATGGATTGCATGATAAATCAAGGATCTCAAGATGTGTGAGGTTAGAATGTGATAGAGTAGAGATTGTGCCGTCAAAGACACAACCGGACAGGTAAAGGGTTTTCAGATTAGGCAGCATGTTAACCTTGCGCACCCAATCCTTTGCGGAACTGAGGTCAAAGTAGCTCATATCAAGACTCTTTAGTGAAGTGAGATGTGGCAGCCATGCAAGATCTGACTCGAGCTCACCATTAATATTGTTAAGATCAAGGTACTGCAAGCAAGAAAGGTTACCAAGCTGCGGAGGTATTCTCCCGAAAAGACCAACGGCATTTGAGAGGTTGAGATACCTTAGGTTTGTAAGGGCACCCAGAAACGCCAAAGGCTTGGTTGTGTTATAATTGAAGTCGTTGAAGCTGAGATCCAAGTACCTCAGATGTGGTAAGGCAGCAATAATGGAAGAATTCGTTATCTCGCCTCTCAGCTCGATCACTTCATAATAAAAGTCCTCATAGCCGCAGAGATCAAGCTTGACGACATGGCCGGTTCGGTCGTCGCACCCGACTCCCTTCCACCCGCAGCAGTGTTCGCCTTGCCATGACGAGAGGCGTCTAGTAGGATCTATGAAGCTCTCCTTGAAGGAGATGAGTGTCTCCCGCTCGCTTGCAACACAGCCACGACCCGAGACCGCCCTTGCCTGAACAAAGGACGACAAGGACAGTGTCACGGAAAGAATCAGGACGAAGATTGCTGCAGCTCCTGGAAGACGGAGCAGGTGAGCAGTCATTTTGTAATGGCCTTGCTCTTCTATGTTTTGTTTGTCTGTGGCTATGTGTTCATGAAACCAAAGCCATGTTGGAGCACATAAGCTTGGTGTGTCTATAAATAAACTACTATGTTTAAGTCCTGACTGGTGATCGATATGCACTAGCGGCATGAAAGTTTTGTGTCTTGCACCCTTTGCTTTGTCCGGCAAGTCGACGTAAGTGGGCAAGTGACTGAGGGGCTGTACATTTTTGCTTTTTGACGGCCTCCTGCTCTCAGTGGGTTGGTCGTTGTTGTGGCAGCATATAATATTTTCGCGTGGACTGGTAGATCAGTTCCTCTCCACTACAAGTTGACCGGCATGCTGGCTGGATTGACATCAACTTTTTCTTTTGGTACGAGGGCACCCGCAATGGTTATAGTAAGTTGCTTTATATAATCATGTCCATGTAGGATATAGTAAGTTTTGTAGATGATCTGTTCAACAATTATGCTATAGCATTATCTTTGTGTGGGTCCCACATTCCAACCTCATCTCCTATTCCCCTTCTCTCCTATCTCTCACGCCACCTCTCTCTCCCGTGTGGCCATGGCGTCATGGCCGGGGGAGCCGCCGCCCATGCCGCTCAGCCTCCCTAGCTCCCGCGCCGGCCACAACCCCTACCCTTAGCCGCGGTGCCGCATTCCGCTCCCGACCGGCGCTGACCCGTTGTCCTCGCCGAGCCAGACCCCACCGCCGGGTCGCCGCCCACGTCCTCTCCCCACGCCCGCGCCCGCGCCGGACTAAGCATCGGCCGACGCCCTCTGCCTCCTCCACCAGATTGAGGCCGAGCTCCAGCCCTCTTCCCTCTTCCTTTCACCGCCCTCTACCTCATCTCCCCCATGCCGGCGGCCACACGGAACTTGCGCAGATGGCGGATTGACGGGTGCCCCGACCCTCCTCCACCGGCGGTGGCCCGGCGGCTTCAGTCGCGACTCCGGGGCGGCTCGATTGCCGCACCCCCTCTCCTCCAGTCCTCCTGTGCGGCGGGTACCAAAGTTCGTGCCGATGGCGACATGGCAGCGCTCCGTCACGCCCGTGGCTCCCTCCTCTAATGGCTGCGTCCTACGCCGACAGCCTCTCACGGAGGTCCGCCTAGTTGCTCACTCGCCGGCACCCGACTGCCTCCGCCTGGCCGTGCTTGCCTCAAGCGGTCGCGCCGGCAGCCGCGTTGAATCTGCGAACACCGGCGTGTCATGCGTAGCCACCCATGATCCGCATCCCCGCCTCGCGTTGGTCTCGTGCCCGCACCGGCAGCTAGGCTCCAGTCCTGCGGCGAGCCAGGCGATAGGTGAGTTCTCGCCGACCGCAAAAAAAATGGACGAGCACGTGGTGGGGCTCACAACGCACGGGGACGCGCGCTGGCAACTCTCGCTAGGTCTAGTGTCACATCCCAAATTTTCAAATATTCAAAAACAACCCCAGAAAAATTTCTTTTTAAATCATATAGCAATTACTCCATAAAAGACCCCCTATTTAATTTAATTTTTACTTGCATTTAACCCCTAGGAGTTCATGTGCATTTGGGTGACTAACATCTTATCTCATCTCACTTTTCACTCTAACAAATCCTAAGGAAATTCTAGAGCAACTCTACTCCTTGTTCAACTCAAATTTGAAATCCAAATTCAAATTTGAATTCAAATACCACTTCAAACAAATAGCAAAACCATTTCAAACTCAGATGGGCCAAACCTCCCCTATTTTAGTCCAACTCCAGTTTCAGCCCAACCCCCTCCCCTTCTCTCTTCACGCATGCGCGGCCCACCACAGCCCATCCAGCGGCCCGCTTCAACCCTGCTGTGATGACGTCATCACGATGTCATCATCTTCAACCCTGTTGACGTTTGATTATCGTTGTAAACTTCGATCCGAAAATACGGATCACATGGGACCCTCTTTCCCTTAAGTGTAAACCCAAGGTATCAAATCCGTGGAACATGTGCAACGCAAGATCGATCCAATAAAGCGAAAAAGCTCTTTGTTCTAGAAAGGTTTCAAACGCGTCTAATCTACTAAAACATGGGAGGTAGCAAGAGAAAGCAAGAGGTAACCGATCTAGAGAGTCTAGATCGTGCCTTTGTCGTAGTTCCAAGCGAGAGATGAAGATAGCAATAAGAATCTAATAAAAAGCATGTGGCTTCCGGTCCAATCCTCGAAGGCACCTACCGTACACGTGATCGACATCTTGTCACGATGCCCCGCTTCTTGTGTAGGTGAACCTAAGAGCACGCTCACGAGGAACGTGTTGAAAACACTTGGTAGATCGGGTATGCACCTCTAGCCACCACAGCTACAAGAGCACCCTAGGCGATCTATCTTAAGTATAGATAGAGGAAGAAGCAAAACCAAGAGAAGACAAAACCGGAGGGAAAGCACTCGATCGCTAGTTATCGGGTCTATTAAAACTCCATCATAAGTGTATACATGAATAAGATCCAACCGGGATCCTACCTTGATCTTGTTCAAGCCTTCGGAACTCCGACGTGGTCTTCCATGCAAGGTTCCCACACCGGCTAGGTGAACCCTAGATGACTATCATCACGACCCTCTCTCGAGATGGTGTCCCTCAAGCTTCTCTGCTCCTCCTCGGATGACGAATGGCTTGATAGTTGCAACTGCACAGGATTATAAATAGCAGGATCGAGGTAGGTCAAAGGGGTGAACCGGGCCCAGTGGGCGAGGCCGCTGCCTGGGCCCAACTCGGCTAGTTCGTTCGTTTCCTCAAGTTTGCTTCTCGTGTTTTCTAGAACTTTTGCCGAGTTGCATGTGGGCCCTTGACGTCATTTTCCTCGTGGTTTAGATAAGGGTGCTTTGCGTATGAACTCCCGCATCTTCCGCCTAGGTCCACGATCCTTCTCGGCTTCATGCTTTAGTCCTTGGTACATTTGGAGTCATGTTTATCTTGTATCTTGACTTGTGCCGGGCATCATGATCTTCTTGTAAAACCCTTGATGAACTCTACCCTAAGTCCTCTTTTAGGCTCTTGATTCCTGTGTAAACAATAAACTCCAAAAACCATACCCGAGTGCGAACTTAACATATAATGAGGGTTAGGATCATTAGTGCGAATATCAAATTAATGCCAACATTGAAGGTAAACTCATGGCTAGGTTGACAGAAATCGACCGTCAACATCTCCCATGCTTAAACCTTGCTCATCCTCGAGTAAGCCTTCAATGGATATCAGTGTTGCCTTTCAATGTCCATACCCTGCACTTGATCATACATGAGAAAACATAGTGCTCTCTAAATTTATATTTGTTAAAGTTTCATAATGTAACTAACCTTCATCCCTACAGAGGGTGGATATCAATTAAGTTCTTCCCACAAGATGTTAATCATGCTCCCAAACTTTAAATGAATCTCAGAAATTTTGAAATGAAGTGCAAGATGAAGAAAAAGAGCTAAACCAAGTTCAAAAATTTAAACCTCCTTGCATCTTGCTCATGAACTCTCATCTCATCAAGTCTCTCAAGCCTATTTGTTCTACTCCTTTTCCCTCTCAATATATGTATATAAGTGGAAGGCTTTATGTGGAGCTATGGGAAAGTTTAGTCCTACCAAGACATTATAATCGAGATATTATCAAAACAAGACAAGCTTCTCATGGTCTTACCGAGACTCGTCAAAAAGGTTATTGGAAAAATAATGTTCTCAAGGAGGGGGAAGAAAATACACACACTTTTAGATAGGTGGACATGTGCAAATGGCAAAGAATGATCCCGAGGCACAAACAAAGTCCTCGTTATCGGATTGCACATGGTTGGAAGGATGAGTATGGGTCTTGATCTTGAATCCTCTTGAAATTTCTAATGCATCTAGAGAGCCAGGAGCTTTATTTATTATATTTTTCTTTCTTTTTCTCTCTTTTTCTCTCTTCCTCTTTTTGTTATATACACATACTTTTTCCTCCTCTCTCTTTTTTTCATACTTCTTTTCATCATTCATTTCATTTTATATACTCCCTTGAACTCTAGATTAACAGTACCTACCTCCTTGGCAACCCCCCATGCTTACGATTGCACATCCTCGGGCAAAGAGGTGGAAAGATATTTGTGCCAAGGTAGGTACTAAAGTCCTATATTTTCTTGGGAGAAACATTTGAAATATTCTAGGATCCTTCACACTTATGTCGCCTCAAAGGTCTCCCAAAATTATACTCAATCTTTGGCACCTTCATTCTTGTGATCTTCCTCCAAATATTCATCCATACTCAAGAATTGGGTTGTGGTCAAGGTAAACACAAAAGATGTTTTGGGTTTGTGGGTGGATATCCGAGGTTTGCAAAATTCCCAATGTGAAAACTTACAATACACGAATAGAAAAGGCTAGCATAAAGATAGATACACAAAAACAGAATGACCAGCTTCTTAGTCTCGGGCAGAGAAAACAAGCCTTGAATCAATGCACCCAAAATAAATCTTGTATGCTAAGTTTTGCACTCAATCAAATATAAGGCTTTGGATAGGTGGAGCAACATGCAAGAGGTATTAATGACAAGGTTAGCACTACTTTTTAAGAACAAAAATAAAGCATCTTTAACCCATCCAAAATTGAGAGCATGAGAAAAACTATGGGTCTCATCTTTATCATAACCTCTGCAAAGGATTAAGCTAGCATTTAAATTAATTTCATATTTGCATTTAAAGAGAGCACTAGCTTAATCATGCATAAAACAAGTACAAAGATGAGCAAAGCGGCAATGGTTATCATATATCAACTTAGCACAATTTTCCATCCATATTAAAGATAATAAACCGGTGGTGAAACTTATTCATGGTGATGGAAAACAAAAACTACTACCACACACATGCTGAAAATAAAAACCGAAAATGCTACGCACGCGAAAATTCGCACACAAACTGAAAAATAAAGGAAAGGAGAAGGAAAAATCAAACCAAACTTTGAAAGCATTATTTCTTCTTCCTTCCTTCACTCTTCCTCCAATGGTTGATCTTTCCATCTTTATGATGAGACCAAGCTTGAGTGTATGGTGGTGTCGGTCGAATGGTGGCTCCTCCATGTGCCCTTGCGGTTCGTGTACCGTATGGACGAGCCGTGTACTCTTCATGCCTCCAAGGAGCAGCGTGTCGCTCCTGGTGGTGCCATGTCCTCCTCCATGCTTCGGAGATAGAGTGCCTCCGAAGAGCTTGTTGACACCCTTGATGATGATCATGTCCTCCTTCCGAGGGCGGTGTTCATGGCTTTATTATCCTTGCACAAACTCACAAACAACCTCCCGGGGTTTCTTGCCGGTGGAAATACACACAAAGAAAGTATATGGATTGACAAGAATTGTAATGATTTTTCAAGAATTTTTAGAGAAGGAAGTAAGGCATGAACTTTTAAGGGTGGTTTCTGGAACTTCGGGATATGAACTCAAGAACACACACTAGCAAATGGATGAACTACTTACCGACGAAGGAGCCTCGGGAAGAGGCGGAGCCGGCCTAGGCCGTCGGCCTAGGGGCTCTCCTCTTCCTTGCTCCAGCTTTCTCCAAGCTGCTTCTTACTCCTTGTTGTCCTTGTGTCCTCATGTTCCACAAGAATCCATTGCCCAAATGCTCTCGGCCACTCTTTGTTTTGAATGATTGGATCAATGCCTTCCTCCTTTACTTTGTGTCACTTCTTGTCTTCATGTTTCATGTGCTTTCATTTATTTTGCAAAACAAAGTCATTGCTGCCCCCATGCTTGTCTTTTACATGTACCCAAGATGCTTTGATGATAAGACCTTCCGTGATGCATCATGGAGCACAAAGCAAACTCAAAATCCTCCCTTAATCATGCTTTGATGCTAATCACTCCTCTAATTTTGAAAATTGAAAATTAACTCAAAGCTAGCAATGAGTCCAAATGTATTCTTAGAGGAGTTCTTAGGCATCAAAAAATATTTGTAAGTCGAAACCCTTCCTACCTTTATTTTGGCACCGGGATCGTTTGCTTTCATTACTTGATAGCAAGGTCCTCCGCTTGACCGTGGGAGTATGGGTTTAGGTTCTAGTTTTGGCTAAACATGAGAGAGAGATTTTGAACAAATAAACAATAGGGCATAGAAAAATTCTAAATCTAGAAACTGATGGATGTTCAAGTTGAATGAAACCAAAATCAAATTTCCTAGGTTCACGTGAGTCCTATCATGCGTCAAAGATTAAAAACATTAAGAACAACACGAGGCTCTACTGTGTGTTTTTAACATGTAAAACAAGCCAACCTTAACATCATGGAGAGGATGAGAGGTTTGGATAGAGTCTGATTTTTGTTCTAGCTTCTCAAGAAGAGGCAAATAAATCATGAGATGGCTCATGTCATTGGTTCAAGATCGAAAAATCTAAATAAAGACCGAGCAAAAAGGTTCTCCAAAAACTTGTTCAACTACTTAAGAGTTAATAAAGTGTCTTGTGTAGCAAATTCTAAGACTCACTTACTTGAAACTTCGAAAATCTTCCGGGTTGCCCTCCGGTAGCTTTATTCTTGATCGGGTTGTCCTCCCAGCTTATTCTTGACACGAGCGGGTTGCCTCCCTAGCGCTTCGTTTAAAGTCCATAGCTAGACTTCTTCTCTTCTTCACTTGGATCAACGCTCTTTGTGGGCGTTGCAATCTTGGTACCCACTGCACCATCTTTGGCTTGGGTGCGGCTTTTCTTCGGCTTAGTCATTTTGTCTTACAAGCTAGCTTTCTTCTTGGACTTGATGGATGCAACATCTCCTTGATCTTCTTTCTTCCTTCTCGGCTCTTCCTACTAATCGGTGAGGTGGAACATATTTTTAATGCATGCCTCTCATTGTTGATGTCAATCTTGATCTCCTCTTGCCAACGTTGATTGTCACTCCGATGGTGAGGAACAACCTCCCAAAGAGCTTCTCCTTTCTCCACATCTTGAGAACCATGAAATCAAAGGGGATGAAGTGATCTTCAACTTTTAGAGTACATCCTTGGTGATTCCCATGGATAGCGAATAAAGTTGTCCCCAACTCTAGACTCATGATCGTGGGTTCTAGCTTTGGTAAGCATGGCCTCTGAACACGCGTCTCTTGGCATGGCTCCCATACTTGCTCCAAAATCACATAACATCTTCTTGAACTTGAATGATCCAATGGAACATGAGATGATTAAACCTCAGGGCCTCTTTGTTTCTTGGGTCCTTGATATGATAATGGCATCGTATTCCTTGGACATCTCGATGTGATCTTCCCCAGTGTCGCCATCTCATACTTGTCGGCAATATGTTATTGAAGTAGCGTGGCTTGATGAAGCATCTACTCTTCTTTCATTACTCATTAGGCACCCAACAAGTTGTCTCATTTGCGCTTCTAGCATCTTCATTGTGTTGAGCATTTGATGATTAGAACTTTCAACCTCCGTCACCGTCTATATCCTCCAATATTTTGTCAATGAGCTTGAACTTGGTGACGATGTCCTTGTTGATCTTGCTTGCTCGTCCATGAAGTCCTTCAATTGTACACGAAGAACCAAATTTTGAATGGGTGAGCTTGCATTAAATTGAGGTTTACCTTGCTTGTAGCGGAAGTTTGGAAATTCTCCTTTCTTCATGTGGTTGAGCACCCTTGCTTCCTGGACAACCTCCTTGGACATGGTTGTGCTTCCCACACTCTCACATATGGATCTTGACCTTCATAGCTCTTATCTTTTCTATCTCTATCTTCTACCCTTTTCATAAGTAAACCGACTTGCCATACAAGGAATCGGCTCTATATTCGTGAAACACTCCAAAGCTTCCTCAATTATCTCCGTGGGAGATTGAACAAATGTTTCAACCTTGTCATGCAAACTCGATCTTGAGCCGGAGAAATCTCTTTATGAAGGCCCTCATCAACAATTTAATTTCTTTCCAATAAAAGTGGTACAAATGCAAAGCTTCTTCAAGTAGTGAGAACCCAAAGAGCCTTGCCCTCAATTGATTTTGAGTCAACCCTTCCACATTGAAAGTTTGACATAGTTGAACGAATGCTTGAAGGTTTGGATCCTCTTATGGTGAGATTGCACTTTGAGGATAGTTGAGACCTTGATTTTGCCTTTGACATCTTCAAATTTGGTAGATCATCGATGTTCGGGATGCATGAGCTCCCGATCTTGCGCTCCTTGTTCTTCTCCCATGGGTGGTGGTTGAGGTTGATCTTCCTTCGGAGTTGGAGGTGGTGATTCCCTTGGAGATTCCGGTGATCCTTCGGCCTCGGCTTTTGGATCTACAAATTCCTTAGCTTGTGTTGCACGTCTCCTTTGCCTGTAAAGTTCTTCTAGATCATCCACAAAAGGAAACTAGGGTTTATCGGAGAGGTAGCCGTCCATCTCCGGTTAGGGTTAGTGATATACAAAAATAAAAAAGAAGAACTAGGGTTAGTGAAAAACTAGATTAGATTGATTTTTGAGGATGATCAAAGTTAGTAGATGCAAAAGAAAAACCAAAAGAAAAATTGAAAATACTTACAAACGCGATACTAGATCGGATCTTGATTGCTTGTTCCCCGGCAACGGCACCAGAAAAAGGGGCTTGTTGACGTTTGATTATCGTTGTAAACTTCGATCCAAAAATACGCATCACATGGGACCCTCTTTCCCTTAAGTGTAAACCCAAGGTATCGAATCCGTGGAACATGTGCAACACAAGATCGATCCAATAAAGCGAAAAAGCTCTTTGTTCTAGAAAGGTTTCAAACGCGTCTAATCTACTAAAACATGAGAGGTAGCGAGAGAAAGCAAGAGGTAACCGATCTAGAGAGTCTAGATCGTGGCTTTGTCGTAGTTCCAAGTGAGAGATGAAGATAGCAATAAGAATCTCATAAAAAGCATGTGGCTTCTGGTCCAATCCTCAAAGGCACCTACCGTACATGTGATCAACATCCTGTCACGATGCCCCGCTTCTTGTGTAGGTGAACCTAAGAGCACACCCACGAGGAACGTGTTGAAAACACTTGGTAGATCAGGTATGCACCTCTAGCCACCGCGGCTACAAGAGCACCCTAGGCTATCTATCTTAAGTATAGATCGAGGAAAAAGCAAAACCAAGAGAAGACAAAACCGGAGAGAAAGCACTCGATCGCTAGTTATCGGATCTATTAAAACTTCATCATAAGTGTATACATGAATAAGATCCAACCGGGATCCTACCTTGATCTTGATTCATGCCTCCGGAACTCCGACGTGGTCATCCATGCAAGGTTCCCACGCTGGCTAGGTGAACCCTAGATGACTAACACGGCCCTCCTCTCCGAGATGGTGTCCCTCAAGCTTCTCTGCTCCTCGGCGGTGAATGACGAATGGCTTGATAGTTGCAACTTCGCACAAGGATTATAAATAGCCCGAGGATCATCTAGGTCAAAGGGGGTGGTGAACCGACCCAGAGGGCTGACGGCCGGCCTGGGCCCAACTGGCCCACTGGTTCGCCCCGTTTTCTTCCGAAGCTTCTCGCGACTTCACGAGTTTTGCCGAGTTGCATGTGGGTCCTTGACGTCATTTTCCTCGCGGTTTAGATAAGGGTGCTTTGCGTATGAACTCCCGCATCTTCCACCTAGGTCCTCAATCCTTCTCGGCTTCACACTTTAGTCCTTGGTTCATTTGGAGTCATGTTTATCTTGTATCTTGACTTGTGCCCGGGCTTCATGATCTTCTTGTAAAACCCTTGATGAACTCTACCCTAAGTCCTCTTTTAGGCTCTTGATTCTGTGTAAACAATAAACTCCAAAACCATGCACGAAAAGCGAACTTAACATATAATTAGGGTTAGGATCATTAGTGTGAATATCAAATTAATGCCAACGTTGAAGGTAAAGCCAACAAACCCTACCCATCCTCACCACCTAGACCCCTAGGCTCCTAGCTTGTGCATGGTCCCTTTTAACTAAGGCACCCTTATCCCAGCCATGGCGAAATTCCCTAATGATTATCTCCTTCCTCCTCCCTCCTCGACCCCCGCCATGAGTCATCCCGTGAGGCCAAGCCCTCCCATGCCCCCTCTGCCTATAAATAGCCCCCCAAGCACCACGGCCACCCTCGCACCTCACCTCCACACCTCCCACGGCCTTTCCCCTACTGGATTAGGATCCCGCTGGAGCACCCCTCCACCTGAGCGCCACCGCCCGCCGTGGCCGACCTAGGTCGAAGTCAAAGGGCTCTGCACGGCATAGCCACCAACCCTTGCCTAGCGAAGCTCTGCCCGAACGCGTGGCAAGCTTGCCGTAGTACCTCGTCGCCGTAGGACCGCCGCCGCTAAACCCCATAGCCGCACCGCTGCTCCGCCGTATCCGTGGCCTCCGGCGCTGCTCCGCCGTCACCTATAGCCGGTAAGCACCGTCATGCTGCCCAATTTCCCCCAGAAACCTTAGCCATAACCCCGATCGTGTCCCCGCTGCGCTGCTCCCGGGCATCGCTCGCCGCCTCCCATGAGTCGACGCTTGCCTGCGCTAAACCATGATCACTAGGCACATACACGCGTGCACGCACACTCGTTCAGGCCTCAGACCCCCTATAGGCGCATCGCCGCTCACAGCCGTGCCGGAGTTCCACTCCGACGAGCCTCTACACTGCCGGGAGACATCCCCATCGAGCTCATGCTCGCTCATAGCCCCGCCGTACCCCAAGCAAGCCCCACGGCGAGGTTCTGTCCCCGCCGGCGAGCCACCACGCCCGGGCCAACTCCGTGATGTTCCCCTGCATTGCCACGTGGCGCGCCATCCGGCGGCACGACGTGGCGTCCATGCATGGCGCCCGACGCTGGGGCCCAGCCTGGCGGCACCACACGCGCCACGCGAGAACACCGTCACCACCGCTTCCACTCCGTGCACCCAGCTCACATAAACCCTCTCACATCCCAGCTCTGGTGCACAGGTCCATAACCCCGGTCCACAGCATAGTGTGCCACCAGAGCCCAGCCCTCATCTTTGCTCTGACCACCCTATTTAGTCTACCCCAAACCTTAGTTAGAGCACTTAGATAATTCCAAAAATTCCCCAAAATTCACCAAAAATATTAGGAAGCCCAAAGAACCTAGAAATGCTACCCAAATCTCCATATCTATTTTCTAGATATGGTTTTAAATTTTGGTATTATCCTCCAATAGGAAACTCCTATTAGTGTACCCAAAAATCTGCTTTCCTTATCCTTAGCCACATAAATCCCCATAAAATTCCAAAAAATAGTAGAGGCCCCTAGAATAGCAATCACACTTTGTCCATCCAAAATCACATCTTCCTTAGCCCTAGATGTGTTAAACCCCCTCTTTTTAATAGAAAAGCCTTTATTTCATGTGACGTTTTCGTTCGATCCTTGTCCCCGAGAGCCTTAAGATCCTACCCTACCATCTAGATCATGATACCCTCCTCTCTAACTTATGATTGATGAATTGCCATGATTGTTGATTGCTTCTTAATTATGCGAATGACTACGATGTTATAGAACAGGTATTTGCACCGAAGGATCCATCAGCAATCAAGGTGCTATCGAGGTCTCAATAATGAAGCTCAAGACAAGTCCTTAGTTTTCTTACTAAGGAAAGAGGCAAGTTCCACAGCACTCCTTGACTTCTACCATCTAGATAACTTCTCACCTTTACTTCATGCTTTCCCGCTTAAATACTATCGAATTCTACATTCTGTATTTACCTTTTGATCAATTACATTTTTAGAAGGTTTATGGTAGTTGCATGAATTGGACTAAGTAATAGAACCCCTAAGGGAGGACTTGGGAGTATGGGGGCAACCTCAGTGGAGGATATTGTCCATGCTTACTCCGGTCACATAAGGTCCGGTTCATGGGAAAGTCTTTCTAGTGTTATGTACGTTACGACCCAAAAGGCATAGCCTCAACCTTTGTTTATGTGAGGACTTGGTCCACTCCCCACCACTGCACCTAGTAAACCACCCCAAGGGTCCATGGTGGGCAACGGATACACTAGAGCAGGACCTTCGCATAGTCCCATGTCTGATCGGCACGGGTCATCGGGAACGTTTGGTGTCAGGTGACGTGGTGGTATTGAATACCACGTTTATATTGATGCATCCTTTTGTCCCGGGACGTGGACCCGTGTAGCGGGTGGTGGTGGAATGACCCCTGTTTAGACCCTAGTGTGGACGTGGGTGGAGCTAGGGAATGTTGTCTAGGATTGGACGATAATGTAGTCCATGAATAGACGTCGGTGGGTACGGGTCTCGTAGGTCAGTACCGCCTTAGTGCAAGGTACAGGCTGACCGACCGTGCGGGTAAAGCGTACCCCTGTGGCCAGAGTTATAAATCTATTCGAATAGCCGAGGCTCGCGGTTATGAGCCCACATGGTTAAATCTCCCATTGATTAGTCTACACCCTTGGATAGTAGAGATGGATGGGTTAAGGTTAATATGGATATGGTTCAGGTTGGTTCTTAATCGGAGCCCGAGTATGGCTTAGAGATGGATCGGGTTATCCCTGATGGAGCCCGGGTAGAGCTCATATAATTAGGGGACTGGTAGGGAGGTGAATGCCCTCCAGGACCAAAATTACAACATATTGCTGCATTTCATACTTCTCTCTTTCGCTATTACATTCTATACTTTACATTCTGTACGTTGAATGTGTGCTTAGGCCCACTAGTGGCTGACCCCCTCCGTCATGGTCATTTTTCCGCTGTGGGATTTGTTGAGTATCTTACCCGGTACTCACTCTTGCTTCCCTTACCCTTTCTTCCAGGCACAAGCCAAGCTGAGACGAGGGCAAGGATCCGGGGGATCCATACTAGGAGTCAATTTGCCTGCGGCTTGGGCCACTACGTAGTTCTCCGCAGCAGAATTAAGGTTGGGCTATGGCCCACCCTATATAGAATGTGTTTTCTCTTTTTCAACTTCATGTACTTTATCAATAAAATTAACGCAGTATTGCTGAGATACTTCTTGTGAAAAGTGCTCGTATCATCTATTGATCCAGGGAATGATACGAAATGGCATTCGGGCCCTCCCCTACTAGGCGGGTCCCCACAGGGTGGTATCAGAGCTGTACTTGACCGTAGTACCCAAACTAGCTGGCTAAAACAAAAATAAAAACTCCATTCACTTACCTCCTTCTCTAGGAAGCTTTAGATAGATATGTGTGAAATCCCTAGAAGACCCCATCCCAAGAATAGTAAACCCTGATCTCTAACCTTACCCATCTTTAGACAGCTGACCCTCCCAACAATATCCTTGTTCCAGAAGATGGACGGAACCAACTGGATCGGGCGGATGGATACATTGATCTGTGCAGGAATACTGGTTTTCCCCACATACTTTGGAATGCACTTACTGAGTTAGGATACACTCAGAGATCAGAATATAAGGGCAAGGAGTACATGGCATATGGAACTGAGAGATGTGAAGTAACCCTATACATGGACGCAGCCCCACCCCAGGCCAAGTGGAAGTCATGGTTTATCTGTGCCCTAGGCACCCGGTTCGAAGATGCAATTTAAGAAGTGTCCAGAAGAGCCTTAGCCAGTCTATGCAAGGAAGCCGTGAAGTACACAGACAAGACTCCATATCAATACATGCCTGTAGAAGGACCAAACAAGACAGCCTGGAATTGCCGTGTTAAGGACCTTATAACCAAGACAGTTAAGGTTAACCAGACTACCATGTCCACCACCCTGAGCTACCTTTTATCCTTAGACAAGTTACATGAACTACAAAGGCTCAACCACCGGAGTGCTATATATCGTGTTGAGAAAGCCGAAGAAACCGTAACTCAGTTAAGGAGACAGCTAGCAGAAGCCTCAGGACCAGCACCCCAGAGAGAAGCGTGCAGAAGCCCGGACCTTATGAGGAACACCAGAGGAGTTGGAAAAAGACCTTAGGCACCTCCCTCAGAAGTGTGCAAAAATCAGTATAGAAGGAACTCCAGTGGAATCCAAGCCACCACCCACGTCCAATACTTATCCTCAAGTCCCCGGAACCTTATCCAGTCCAATCTTATCAGAGGACCCACATAGAAATCTTCCAATAGAAGAAGGCAACCCTTGGAAAGATGAAGAAATAACTCCAAACCTTGCCAACCTGGATATCACCAAGGAAAAGACTATAGAAATATGTGGAATCGAGGTACCAGTTGAACCTCAGCCATACCCAATACCCTCCTCCCCTTCAAGTATTGACTTCGAGAAGGACCTTGAAGAATTCATTGCAACTTGGGGAACGTCAACCACACCTATGGATGTTAGTGAAGCCTGGAGAAGCAACACACTCAAAGGAACAGACTTCTGGCAAGACTTCACAGAAGATGGACTCTGGATCTGGAAGGATACCGCAAACTAGCTATATAAGGATGAAAATAGCTAGGTCTAGTAAGTAAGCTAGTTTGAATAATGTATAGCTCGGCCAAAGTCCGTAGGAAGTAACTGTTGATGGTTCAAAACCGTGTTGAAGTTCACCGCGAGCCTACGGGTGACTTGGTGCCTTTTTGTTGGCAGTCGATTTCCGTCAACCAAGAACACTTGTTATGTTATAGTTTGGATTTCATTTTGGAACTAACCCGCCACTAGGCATACTAATGATATAACAAGTTCATCGTTGGATGCGTGTTTTGGAGTTTAATGTTTACGCAGGAATTCATGCACTAAATGAGAAGAAATACATACGGTTCGGAGGACGATTTACATGATGATGATCAAGAGGCTCCGACCGTATGCGTGAACTTGACTCCAAAGGTGGCAAGGACCAATGAGCTTCAAGAAGAATCTCGAGGACCAAGATGAAAAGACCTAAGATCATGCATAAACACCCTTCGAGATAATGACGTCCAAAGCCCATATCCGAAGGAGGAAAAACCCAAAAGTGCAAGAAACGACACATGGCAAAAGACGGAGCTGAACCGGGCTGAGGATGGGAGCCAGTCGGCCCAGTCCGCTAGCCCACCCTCTGCCTCGGTTCGCCGCCGTCTTTCTTCGGTGATATATTCGGGGAACCCTAATTGTTGGAGAAGAGGAGCCATTCGCGAAAGATGACCAGAGAAGCCTCGGGAGATCAAACACAAAGAAGAGGGTTGATCTTGAGGGTGAAGATCGAGGAGGATCATCACCTAGGTCAACGGAGGCCACCACGAGGAAGGAGGACGCCGAGGCCTTGCCAGGCGCCACGGGAGTTGAAGGACACCGAGAGACGAACTCCATCGGAGGCATCCACCATGATCAACAGTGCCATGCCTAGTGCCTTGATGGGGTAAAGTAATCGTTTGTCCATGGAGTTGTAATGGATCTTGACATGTAGTCACCCACTCTTTGTTTGGATCTTTATCTATCATACCTTCATGTTGATGATGCTTAATGTTTAAGGTTAGCTACCATTACCATCGGGTTGCTCCCGTAGATCACATCAACATACCGTGTTCATTAGGGTTAGAGATCGATTACCTTCGTAGTGACATGCGAGGGAAGGGAAACGCTTAACTCTTGTTCACATCCTTAGATAGATTGGATCGGGTTTTACCATGTTTTGGGTGATTGCATCTCAAGTACCTAGACTCCATGGGCATATGTTCTTCATACCGTGAACCACCTTCTCTTTCTTAACATAATCTAGGGTTAGTTTGTCTTCACTTTATAGATTAATCTTTACATCATAAAGTCCTTAATCAACTAAGTTAGTGTTAGGTTAAATGCAAGTAATCCCTTTGCTCGTGGATTGACAAGAACCTAGGGGTCCCTCCTTGGTGAAAAAGGCACCAAGTCACTCCATGTACTTGCGGTGAAGTTGAACGCAGTTTTGAACCGTCAACAAGCCCCTTTTTCTGCGCGTTGTCGGGAGCAAGCTTTACTGCTTAATCTATCATTGATTTTGTTGATTACTAACACCTAACCTTTGTGTTCTAGAAAAACACTCTTTTGTTTTTGTTTTTGATTGTCTAGATGGCGCTCGCTGGAAATCCTTTGGAGGAACCGAAAAAATCGCTAAGAGACTATGCCAGCCCTCGATGTGAGGATATCAAGGTACAAGAGTCGGATTCGATTCTCGAAGCGACAAGGTACAAAATCAAGGCTCAAATCATCGAGATGGCAGCAACTAATCCATTCCGAGGGATGGAGATGGACAATCCATATAGACATATCCAGCGCTTCACGACATTGTGCAATACTTGCCGACAAGAGGGAGTTCGATGTTTGGTTTAAATGGAATCTTTTTCCTACTCACTTGCCGATGAAGCAACAGTGGTATTCATCCTTCGAAGCCGAGGGAAATTGGAATCAAATGATAAAGAAATTTTGTGCCAAGTTTTTCCCTATAAGCAAGATTCAACATATAAGGAGGCAAGTGATAACTTTCAAGCAAGGAGAAGAAGAGGGGATTGATCACGCATGGAATCGATTCAACGAACTAGTTGAACAAGGACCAAGACTTGGATTTCGGGTGATGTACTTTGCATACATTTTTCTTTTCCCTAACACCTAGTTGCATGGAGCACATTCAAATGTGTGCAGGAGGGGATCTCATGGAGAAAACACTCACCAAGCTGCCAAACTTCTAGAAAAATAAAAGCGGCACCATGCCGAAGAGATTGGGAAACACGATTTTCGGGAAAGCCGGAATGCAACACAAGTGTGGCAACACTTGCTGCAATTTTCAGAAATACGGCCCAAAAGAGAAGAAAGAGGAACCAATCCTTGAAAGGTTGAAGAAGCCAAACAAGAGGAAACTAGAACTATCCCGAGAGTGATCACACCGAGACAAGCAAAGCAAATGAAAAAACTATGTCAAGCGAAGCCACTAAGGAGTTTGAGCAAATGGATTGGATCCCAATTGATTTTGGAGAAATCTTTGACAAGAGGAGACCGTTCCCTAATCAAAAGGGATGGCAAAAGCTTTGAGATAGACTTCCGTCGGAAACAAGTGGAACATTCATACAACATAGAGACAACCGGGGAGGTCCTTCAAAAACTCTTTAGCGAAGAAGAAGTTGATCCGGACCATGTGGCCGAAGCTAAAAGAATTATGGGAATCAAGCCCGAGGCGTCACCGTTTGCCCGCCTCGCTGAAAGTTGTGCCATAGGATCCGGTGAAGAAGAGAAGACACCGCCGCGTATAGATTGCAAGATCAACAACATTAATTGCAAGGCGTTATGCGACATTGGAGCACAAGTAAGTGTCTTGTCTTCTAAGATTTTTGATGCAATTCATGACCATACCATTGACCTAGTTCCAACCTCTACTAAATTAATGATGGGAGATGGTAGAATTGTTAAACCTCTAGGAATTGCTCGTGACCTAGAAGTTTTAATTTCCGAAAAATGCATTCCAACTGATTTCTTTATTGTTGATGTCTACTATGATAAGAATGATCATGTAATTCTTGGTAGACCTTTTCTCAAGTTGGTTAATGCCGTTTTAGATTCCAGAAAAGGAAAAGTAACTATTAATCTTGATGGAAATAACCACACATACAATTTTCTTCCCGCTTCTAGAATTGCCTCACCTCTACCTCTTGATGACGAAGAGGTAGGGAGCCTTCGTTTTGTTGAAACTTTCAGGGATCCGCTACAAAGAGCTATGGAGAATCAATCTAACGATGAGTTGGATGAAGAGTTAGCGGAAGCGACCAAAGGACTAGAACCGCAAGATGGAAGCCTAGAGGAGGATAAATTTGAAGATCTTGGAGAAATTGTACATGAGGAACCACAAGCACCGGAGGTGGATCTTAAGCCACTGCCCAAAGGATTGAAATATGAATTTTTGGGGCCAGACAAGACTTATCCTGTGATTATGGGTGATGAATTGAGTCCCGAGGAGAATGATATGTTGCTGAATTTATTGAAGAAGAACAAGAAAGTGATGGGATATTCGATTAATGACATTAAAGGACTTAGCCCAGCATTTTGCACTCACTGCATACCTATGGAGGATCAATGCAAGCCCGTAGTGGACCATCAAAGGAGGTTAACCCATGCCATGCGAGAGGTAGTGAAGAAGGAGATTATCAAGTTGTTGGACACCGAAATCATCTACCCGGTGCCGCATAGAGAATGGGTGAGCCCCATACATTGTGTGCCTAAGAAAGGAGGTTTGACCGTGGTGAAGAATGAGAAGAATGAATTGATACCGCAAAGAACCGTGACTGGATGGAGGATGTGTATTGACTATCAGAAATTGAATAAAGCAACAAAGAAGGATCACTTCCCCCTACCGTTCATCGACGAGATGCTTTAGAGGTTAGCAAAACATGCATATTTTTGCTTTCTTGATGGGTTCATGCAAATACCTATTCACCCGGATGATCAACATAAGACAACATTCGCATGCCCTTATGGAACATTTGCGTATAGAAGAATGCCTTTCGGTTTATGCAATACTCCAGCCTCTTTTCAACGATGTATGATGCGGTATTTTTGGAGTTCATCGAGGAAATTGTTGAAGTATTTATGGATGATTTCTCCGTCTATGGTAAATCTTTTGCGGATTGCTTGGCAAACTTGGATAAAGTTCTATAGAAGGTATAGTGTTGGGACACGTGATATCCGAGAGAGGGATTGAGGTGGACAAAGCTAAGGTTGAAACGGTTGAAAACTTCCACCCCAGCGGATGTCAAATCTTTGAGGAGTTTCTTAGGCGGTGGATTCTATAGAAGATTCATCAAGGACTTCTCAAAAATTACCAAGCCATTGACTAATCTTCTTCAAAAATATGTGCCATTTAATTTCAATGAGAAGTGTTTAGTGGCATTCTAGACATTAAAGAGAGCTCTTATGTAATCGCGATCATCCAACCGCCCGATTGGAATCAACCTTTTGAGATAATGTGCGACGCTAGTGACTATGCCGTTGGAGCGGCGTTGGGACAAAGAAAAGAAGGCAAGGTACATGCTATTTACTATGCTAGCAAAACCCTCAATGGAGCCCAATTAAATTATGCAACAACGGAGAAGGAATTGCTCGCTGTAGTGTTTGCCTTTGAAAAATTCAGATCGTATATTGTGAATTCTAAGGTGATTGTCTACACCGATCGTGCGACAATCAAGTATCTCTTGTCTAAAAAAGATGCCAAACCAAGGTTGATTCGATGGATCCTTCTCTTGCAAGAATTTGATGTGGAAATTAGAGACAAGAAGGGGTGGAAAATGTTGACCATTTATCAAGGATGAATCGTGAGGATGATAAAGAGCCTATTGAAGATAAGATGAGAGATGATCATCTCTATCACATCCTTGACAAAGATACTTGGATGATCAACATTATTCGAGCCATACGAAAAATGCCACTTGATCATTTGGATAGAAACGCTCAAAGGAGAGTGATCACCGAAAGCCAAAAATATTATTGGGATGCACCTTACCTCTTTAGACTTGGAGCGGATGGAGTCTTACGAAGGTGTATACCAAAGAGATGAAAGAGGCGAATATTGAGAAAGTGTCACTCAGGTGAATATGGAGGACACTATGGACATTTTAGGACTCAAGCAAAGGTATGGGCTAGTGGATTTTATTGGCCGGAGATGCATGAAGATTCGAAAAGGTATGTTGCTTCTTGTCCGGAATGTCAAAGAATGGGGAATATAAATCAAAGAAATGCTATACCCTTGAATTACAACTTGCAAATTGATCTATTCAACGTATGGGGAATTGACTTCATGGGACCTTTCACTAGTTCAAATGGATATGAGCATATTTTGGTTATGGTTGATTATGTATCCAAATGGGTGGAGGCTATCCCTTGTCAAGAGCTTCAACGGAAGAATCCATATCCATGATCAAAATACTATATTCCCACGCTATGGAGTCCCGCGAGTATTGATAAGTGATGGAGGAACACACTTCACGGGAAATAGCTTCAGAAAATGCTTGTCCAAGTTGGGGATTGAGCATAGAGTGGCGCTTACCACCCACAAACCAATGGTCAAGCGAAACTTCAAATAGGCAGCTCAAGAGCATTCTTAACAAGACCGTTGAAAAGGGAGGTAAAGATTGGTCAAAAAAATTAGTTGGAGCATTGTGGGCATATCGTCGGCATACAAGACACCCATAGGTATGACACCATATCAATTTGTCTATGGAAAATCGTGTCATCTACCTTTGGAGTTGGAACATAAAGCGTATTGGGCAATCAAAGAGATGAATCTTGACCTTGATGCCGTGGGAATCAAACGGAAAATTCAAATAAGTGAATTAGAAGAGATGAGGCTCAAGGCTTATGAGAGTGCAACCATCTACAAGGAAAGAATGAAGAGGTGGTATGATAAAAGGCTTCAACAAGGAATTCAAAGAAGGTGACAAGGTTCTCCTCTATAATTCAAGGTTCAAAATATTCGGAAAGGAAAATTGAAGAGCAAATGGGATGGACCGTACATCGTAAACTCGGTCTCGCCAAGTGGAGTGGTCACAATCATGGACGTGAAAGGAGATCAATATGTGGTTAATGGACAACGATTAAAGGTTTTTCTTGAACAAGACATCGTGCCCATCGACTACATTGATATATATCCCCGAGCGCGTCAAGCCTAAGGCGATAAAATGAGGTACATTTTCGTAAATATGTTTTGTTTTTAGTTTTCATATTTATTTCGAGTCTTTTTCATAATTTTTAGTTGGACCCTACCACCACCTAGGCTAGTATTCATGAAACACCGAGGGCCGCCAAAGTTGGGCCGCGGGGGCCCAAAACAGGGGGTAGACTAGTCGGCCCATGCCGACCGACCCTACCCCTTCCGCTGCTCGTTTTTCTCGGGACGGTTCGGTGCATTTCCTTTTCTGTCTTCCCTTTAGGCGACAAAAATAGGTAAGGAGGGTTTCGAATCTTTCCAGGATATTTAAGGATGTCAGGGGAGCTCAAGGTTTGCATCTCAATTGCAATCTCCAACCTCCAGCACCCAAACACCCATGGCATCCTCGAGCAGCACCAAAGGCAAGGAGGAGGTGAAGGCGACCTTGGAAGAACAAGTACGCCTCCCCTCTCCAACCCCGGCGACGGAGGAGCTTCGCCGGTGCGATGTGCCAAAACCCAAGAATCAAGTGAAGAGAACCGCAAGGATTCAATGCAGAGGGCGTGGTCCAAGAGGGCGCGTCACTAGCCCAAATCCCTGGGTTGAAGAGAAGAAGGAGAAGCCCGCTTCTCCCGTTCGCCGCTCAGGGAGGCTCCTTGGGAAGAAGAGGAAGGACTACAAGGAGAAGACCCCGAGCCAGGCAGTTTCTCTGAGATGATTACTCCGATGATCGAAGCCACAGCTCATGGGCGGTAGTATTGACAATGATCCCTATTTTTGGGAGGAGGTGCCCAAGGAGGAGCCGGAGGAGCATCCGAAAGGGCAAGGCGAAGGAGGCAACCCAGGCGACGGTAATGATGGGACGGTGGAGACCATGGAGATGATGATCAGAGGAAGAGCACAATGTGTGTTGCGGCATGCCGCATAATGCCATTGCGGAGCTTTTCTCATCCCTTGATGAGTGTTTCCACATCATCAACGCCATGCAAACATGAATTGAGCATTGGGAGCGCATGGCGGAAGATGACTTCAAGTACCTCAACCGCAACATAAGGAAGCTCTTGGGATGAATAAAAATTTCAAGAAGAAAGAGTGGTGCAACTCGTGAGGAAAGTACCACTAGGTGTTGTAGTTAGATAGTTCTCTCCTCTTGTGCCTTTTGTAAAGTTACGACGAGGACATCGTAAGATCTAAGCGTGGGGGAAGCTAGCTAACTACCTTTTTAATTTTTGCTTTAAGTGGTGTGAGAGTCTAGTTTTTAATTTTTGAGTCAAGTGTGAGAGTGTGTGAGTCTTTGTTTTATGTTTTTAGCTTGAAAGAGTCTTAAATTAGCGTTGAGTCAAAGAAAAAAGAAATAAAATGTGTCTTATGCAAAGTCTCATCTTTCTTTTCTTGTTATATCTTTAATTTATCTTTCTTATTTGAGCATGAGCTTTTTGATTAATTGTTTACGTGGTGCTTAGTGGAAACCTACCTTTGTAAAGTACCCATGCTTAAAACTTAATCTAGGACTTTACTTCGTACATGCTCTTAGTATTGCTAAACTTTGGAGGTCTTATTTTGAAAATAAAAAACACCTTGCTATGAAGGTTAGCAAGTTCTTTCTCCAAGTTGAGAGTGATATCTATCCTATACAAAGCCTTTACAATCATACATAAGCTCCACCGTAAGTGTTGATTAGTATGATGAGTTAAGTTAGGATTCTACTCTCTTGGGAGGTATAATTCCAAGCAATGGTCATGTCCTTGATATATACCTTTTGTTGCTAGCCTCTTCGTGTATTCGGTAACGGGAATTTCACATTGAAATGCCCCGTACATCACCGGATTCCTTACCCAAACCTATATACATCTTTTTATCATCCTACTCCTTGAACACAACCTATATTCGAAGATTCGTTCAATCTTTAGGCATGTTTATATTTAAAATTCAGATTGTGACCATGTTCGAAAGTTGAGCGAAAAGCATGGGAGAAGAAGGTAAAGAGGTGGAAAGAGAGAAAAAGAAAACAAAATGTGTATGTGTGTAGTGCGCACACAAGAGAAAAAGAAAAAAAGGAAAAAAAAGAGAGAAGGAAAAGAAAGGAAAGGAAATGCAAGGCAAGGCAAGAAAGGTGAAGTAAGGGATGACAAGCCAAGTGAAGACCAAATGAAGTGCAAGGAAGGATGCCACGATGTTAGGAACGAATCTTATTCCATACCATGTGCAATCCGACATCGAGGACATCATTAGTGCCTTGAAGTCATCATTCTTTTCCCCTTTGCACATGTCCACCAATCTAAATCTTCTCATCCTTCACACCCCTACATTATGGATAATTCTCATGATCATTGGCTTGGAAGGTGAACAACCACTAGAGGATTCTCTTAGCTTGACAACACTTGTGCTAACTTCACTAGCCACACCTATAGCTCTACTTACATCACACATGAGAGACTTGTGGGAGGTGAGAGTTTATAAATTATCTAGGATAGCCACATTTGTGACATGTGAGAACTTGGAGAAGGGGTTTGTCTAATACTTTTTGCAGGAATTTTATTTTTAAAAGTGCAAAAACCCTCCAAAGGAAGTAAGAAAGCGAGTGTGGATGAAGATTGAAGCTCTCTAGTGAAAAGGTAAGAGTTGTGGGGTAAGTCTTGAATTGGTAGTTTCTAAACGCCCATGTTTACATTATGATTTTTGTTTCATGTCTCTTATATTAAAGATGAATGATTGACTAACTTGAAAGGAAGGATTTGACGAGCATGTTTTCAAACTCCATGGATGATCAACTTTTGAGCAACTTGCTCGGACAAGATCTAAGCGTGGGGGATGTTGGCGGTCGATTTCAAATCAACCAAGAACACTTGTTATGTTATAGTTTGGATTTCATTTTGGAACTAACCCGCCACTAGGCATACTAATGATATAACAAGTTCATTGTTGGATGTCTATTTTGGAGTTTAATGTTTACGTAGGAATTCATGCACTAAATGAGAAGAAATACATACGGTTAGGGATGATTTACATGATGATCAAGAGGCTCGGCCGATGCGTGAACTTGACTCCAAAGGTGGCAAGGACCAATGAGCTTCGAAGAAGAATCTCCGAGGACCAAGATGAAAAGACCGGGAGATCATGCATAAACACCCCTTAACTTGGTCGCGGAGATAATGACGTCCAAAGCCTATATCCGAAGGAGGAAAAACCCAAAAGTGCAAGAAATGACACATGGCAAAAGACGGAGCTGAACCGGGCCGAGGATGGGCCAGGCCGGTCGGCCCAGGCCGGTCGGCCCACCCCCTCTCTGCCTCGGTTCGCCGCCGCCTTTCTTCGGTGATATATTCGCGGAACCCTAATTGTTAGAGAAGAGGAGCCATTCGCGAAAGACGACCAGAGACGCCTCGGGAGATCAAACACAAGGAAGAGGGTTGATCTTGAGGGTAAAGATCGAGGAGGATCATCACCTAGGTCAACGGAGGCCACCACGAGGAAGGAGGACGCTGAGGCCTTGCCACGGCGCCGCCGGAGTTGAAGTACACCGAGAGAAGGACTCCATCGGAGGCATCCACCATGATCAATGGTGCCATGCCTAGCGTCTTGATGGGATAAAGTAATCGTTTGTCCATGGAGTTGTAATGGATCTTGACATGTAGTCACCCACTCTTTGTTTGGATCTTTATCTATCATACCTTCATGTTGATGATGCTTAATGTTTAAGGTTCACTACCATTGCCATCGGGGTTGCTCCCGTAGATCACGTCAACATACCGTGTTCATTAGGGTTAGAGACGATTACCTTCGCGTAGTGACTAGTACGAGGGAAGGGAAATGCTTAACTCTTTGTTTACATCCTTAGATAGATTGGATCGGGGTTTTACCATGTTTTGGGTGATTGCATCTCAAGTAGCTAGACTCCATGGGCATACGTCTTTCATACTCGTGAACCACCTTTGTCTTTCTCTTAACGTAGTATAGGGTTAGTTTGTGTTTACTTTATAGATTAATCTTTACATCATAAAGTCCTTAATCAACTAAGTTAGTGTTAGGTTAAACACAAGTAATTCCCTTGCTCCATGGATGGACAAGAACCTAGGGGGTCCCCTCCCTTGGTGAAAAAGGCACCAAGTCACTCCGTGGACTTGCGGTGAAGTTGAACGCGGTTTTGAACCGTCAACACTTTTTCACCAAGGAGGGTCCCCCAAGGATTGTCAATCCAAGGATCGGAAGCAAACCGCTAGAGATCTCTACCTTATCTAACCAATCTAACCTATCATTAAACATTGATTGCATATGAGGTAACCTTTAAGGGTGTATGTGTGGTGGCACAAGGTTGATCACATACATGAACATAGGCAAAGTAAAGCGCCACCAAGGGGACGACTAAGCCTAGCGCCTTCTAGTTGTAGTTCCGGCAAACGAGCAACAACCAAGCATCTCATCTAAAAGCATCCTTAAACTCCTACCTCTGGCCTACCTCCTGAGGACATCTGCTCGTTCGGGGGAAATCACCCTGTCACGATGCTCCCTTAATGAAGCGGGGGATCCACGGGCGTGCCCAAACATGGACAAGCCTACAAACCATGAAGGGTCGACATACTAGATCTAATCACCATGATTACATAAAGCATGCTATGTAGTCTAACCTAGCATTAGACTAAGGATCAAACATATTCATGAAAGGTAGAAAGTAAAGACGGAGACATGGAATCGCTTAAAGATCGGAAAACAAGATTACAATTGCTCACTTAATAGTAGATGTGTTTGGGTCACCACCACCGAGTACATACCATTGATGACCTCAACTAGCTCCGGAACTCCACCATGGCACAACCACACAGGGCGGCCATGGCGGCTAGGGTTGGCCTAGGTCATCCCCTAGACAACTTTGAGGACTCCGCCGCCGTCGTCTCCCTCCGGTGCTCACTTCTTGGTTTCGCCGAGTTCTGATGAATGGATGTGGCGGCCGTCGGAGGCAGGAGGTATAAATGAGTCGAGGAGCGTGTAGGTCAAAGGGGAGGCCGAACCGGGCCCGGAACCCCCTAGGTCGGTTGGCATGGGCCGGCCGGCCCAGGCCTTTTTCGGCCCGGTTCGGGCCCATCTTCCTCCATGATGCTTCTCGCGATTTCTTGAATATTTGCCGAAGTCCATGTGGGTCCTTGACGTCATTTTCCCCGCGGTTTAGATAAGGGTGTTTGGCGCGCAAACTCCCGCATCTTCCGTTTGGGTCCTTGGAGTTTCACGGCTTCATGCTTCGGTCCTTGGGTCATTTGGAGTCATGTTCACTTCGTGTCTTGACTCATCCCGGGCTTCATGATCTTCTCACAAAGTGCTCAATGAACTCTACCCAGGAGTCCTCATTTAGGTGCTTAATTCCTGCGTAAACAACATACTCCAAAAACCACATGCAAGTGCAAACTTGTTACATCATTAGTATGCCTAGTGGCGGGTTAGTTATAAATCAAAGCTCAAACCAAAGTGTAACAAGTGCTCTTGGTTGACGGAAATTGACCGTCAACATACCCCCATGCTTAAACCTTGCTCGTCCTCGAGTAAGCCTTTAATGGATGTCAGTATTGCCTTTCAATGTTCATACCCTGCACTTGTTCATACATGAGAAAACATAATGCTCTCCAAGTTTATATATGTTATAGTTTCATAATGTAACTAGCTTTCGTCTCTATGGAGGGTAGATACCATTTAAGCTCTTTCCACAAGTAATTAAACATGCTCTCAAATTTTAAACAAATCTCAGAAATTTTGAAAATAAAGAGCGGGATAAAGAAAAATTGCTTTACCAAGATAAAAAATAAACCTCCTTGCATCTTGCTCATGAACTCTCATCTCATCTTGTCTCTCAAGCCTACTTGTCCTACTCCTTTCCTCTCTCAAATATGGTGGAAGGCTTTATATGGAGCTATGGGAAAGTTTAGTCTTACCAAGATATTATAGTTGAGATATTATCAAAACAAGACAAGCTTCTCATGGACTCACCGAGACTCATCAAAAAGGTCATTGGAAAAATAATGTTATCAAGGAGGGGGGAGAGAAAAAATACACACACTTTTAGATAGGTGGACATGTGCAAATGGCAAAGAGTGATCCCGAGGCACAAACGAGGTCCTCGTTATTGGATTGCACATGGTTGGAAAGATGAGTATGGGTCTTGATCTTGAATCCTCTTGAAAACTCAAAAAGCACTAAACATAGCTAGAGAACTGGGGAGCTTTATTTTTTTTTCTCTTTCTTTCTTCTTTCTTTTTCTCATCATACTTTTTTCTTTATCATTTTTTTTCATTCATTTTTGCTTTCATCATACTTTTTCTCTTTCTCTTTTCTTTTTTTGTATTTGCTCCCCTTGAACTCTAGACTATACTAACACTTCCTTGGCAACCCCCCCATGCTTAGATGTTTGCTCGTCCTCGGGCAAGAGAGGTGATAAAAATGCCAAGGTAGAAATTAAAGCTCTCATATTTTCTTAGAGAGAGAGATACTCGAAAAATCTTTTAGGGATCCTTTTGGAAGTCTCCCTTACTCACTTGAAGGCACCTTCCTTGTAATCTTCCTCAAAATATCCATCCATACTCATAGTTTTGGGTTGTAGTCAAGGAGGTATACACAAAAAGATATTTTGGGTTTGTGGGTGGATATCCGGCGAGGTTTGCAAAATTCCCAATGTGGAAACTCACAATGCATGGATAGAAGAGGCTAGCATAAAGATAGATACGCAAAAACGGAATGACCAACTTCATAGTCTCGAGCCAGAGAAATCAAGCCTTGAATCAATGCACCCAAAAATAAATCTTGTATATACTAATGTTTTGCACTCAAGTAAGTTTGGGCTTTGGATGGGTAGAGCAAAATGCAAGCGGTACTCATGACAAGGTTAGCATAACTTTTTGAGAATAAAAAGGTTCTTTGATTCATCCAAAGTTGAGAGCAACGAAAAAGAACTATGAGACTTAAGTTATCATAACCTTCACAAAAGATTAGGCTAGCATTAAATAAATTTCAGATTCATATTAAAAGAGAGATCACTAGCTTAATCATATAAAAACCAAGCACAAGAATAATCAAAGTGGCAACAGTCATCATATATCCATAAGTAAGAGCATACGAGATATCATCATGGTGAGCACAAGGTAACGGTGATTATTATTGAAAACAAAAACAAACCTAGGTTGTACTCCTAGTAGCCATGTTATTCTATAGAGAGATATACAAAGGTTGCATCTAAGGTTGTTGAAGGCATAAACATATGTACAAGCATACAGAAAGACGAGGACAAAAAAGAGGGTTGAGGATTTGTTACCGTCCTTTGATGCTTGAAGTGTAGCACGGACTCCCCCATGCTTAAGCATTGTGCTTAACATGGAAGAAGAACCGTGATCCTTGCTCCATGCGGTCTTCTCATGTCCACCAATCCTCCCCCATGCTTAGCATGTTGCTAGGCATGGAAGATGATGAACCATCTTGAAGTACTACCGCCATGTGTGGATCGTCATACTCTTCACTTTGTTTTGATTGTCCTCCAACGTCCATCCTTTGTCACAAGCCTCCGTCCCAATTGAATTTATGGGAGTGATTCACAATGCCTGCAAAATAATTTTAAAGCACAAAGTACCCCCGAGGTGACGGTCGGGAATACTCACTCTATGCCAACAAACCAAAGACATCCCTTAAGATCTTAACTTGTGGCATAGTTAATCTAGTAAAAGAAAAGTTAAAACCTAATGGGTGTACATGTATGCAAGGGTGCATGCAAATGATAGGATGGTATAAAGACAAAACAATGTTTACACCAAATTCTAAGCTCCATGCTTACAAAGTGGTTGCCAAACTTCTCCCTTGCCATAAAGATTTATTAACCAAGGTCAAAACACCATGCTTATTCCAAGATTAACAATTCCTTATAGTGTAAGATAAGTAGGGTGCATTGCAAAGTTTATAAACCAACCAATGCAACAAGATAGCAAGGTATGTAAAACTGAATTATGGTGGTCTCCAATCATGTCTAAACACCATGTTTACACAAGATTGCAAAAAGGAGTAACGCATGTCCATAAGATATGAAAGCATTCATCATAAAGTTTCACAAAAAGACCAAGCTATCATAAAGCGGAAGATGATAATGAGGGGGATACAAAATGCAAATGCAAAGAGTTAGCACAGCAAATGTTAGCAAGGGTTGAAAAGATCAAACAACCAAATTAACAAGGTTTTAAGAGTAGGTTATGTGTATCCTATATTTTTGGCTCAAAAAAGAATTTTGAAGAGAGGGAGTCAAGTTTAGAAATTCTATCTAAGGTGGTGTTAAAAGTCCTTTTATGAAAAACAAACCTATGGTTTTAGGAAGGCTAAAGGTGTGAAAGGTTTTCTCATAGGAGGGCTACTCAAAGTTTTTAGTTAGAGCAAGGGATAGAGGTGGGCTTGGCCAACCGGAATAGTGCAAGCCAATCAACACAAGTCAACCCTACCCTTGTTGGCTACGGGTTTTCGGTGGGGCTATAAGTAGGCTTAGGTTGGTTGGACAAAAAGTTAGATCAAAACAAAACATGTAATGCAATATGGCATGGATGAACAAAATGACATGATATAGTGCTTGTCTAAAACAAATGCAAAAGTTAGCCTAAATTAACTAGCCACAAGTTTAGATTTAAAGGATGGTGCCAACTTCATATTTCTCGCTGAAAAGACACAAAAGAAAAAGAACCTAAATACTAATAGGCACACAGAAAGGTCTACAAGTTTTCCAAGATCAAGAACAAAGTGCTCCCTCAATAGCATTTAAATCAAACAACATGGTGTTATGGTATTTATTAGAGCAATGGTACAATGTTACTTGATATTTCAGTTTAAGATCACAATGAAGATGGTCATATTATATATATATATATATATATATATATATATATATAAACATAAACAAAAGAAAACGGGTTGCCTCCCGCAAAGCGCTTCATTTAAAGTCATAGAGCTCGACTTTCTTACGTACCTTTTCATAGTTGCGAAGCCATGGTCCTTCATGTAATATTTGAAGATGTCCATGCAGCTTTGATCCACTCTCCATGCTTGACACGATCATTTTACTTGATGAGAGGCTTGTCCGATCGTTTCCTTGCATCATCATCACCTTCTCCTCCTTTGCTTCGGGGGAGGTGATGCACGAGCTTGCAATTCCTTTAGGGCATGGCTTCTCTTCTCTTTATTAAGGTTTAATGACCTGCATGGTTAGTGAAACTTGGGTTTTCTCCTGACACACGCTCTTTTAAGGTCACGAGCTTGACCAAGCACAAAACAAGTCCAAGATTTGCAAAGTGTGAAACAAACATATGCACCATAACCACAATTTAAAATTGGTAAACAAAGAAAGTTGTGATTAAAAGTAGCATGAGTTTCTTGCTCAGCGCTAAGGCTATCAGTAGGCATGGGTTCATTAGGCAAGTAATTAACAAAGTTAAAGCACAACATAGCCTCTTCATCATCCTCAAGAAATTCTAGCCTATCATGATCAAAGGCGCAAGGCATAGAATCGAACATACTTTTGGATAAGAACATGAATATATCAAAAGGAAGATATCATATCCAAAAGTACCTTGAGAGATTAATGTGTACCTTAGCCTTCGAGCTTTTCATCGTGAGTGATCCTCCGGAGTTGAAAGTGAACAATCCTTGATGATCGAAGGTGGCTCGCGTAAACTTTTCTCAATTCCTTCCTTCGTGCCACATGTCGTCAAGGTTGCTTTGTGCAGGATCACTCCTCTTTTTCATTTGTGGGGCTTCACACATGTCTCAAATGTCTTCATGTAGTTCCATGATCCTTCATGTGAGAGCCCAAAAATATTCGCGCCATTGGATGTTGTCTTATGTGTGTAGTCCATTGTGGTCTTCTTCAAACATCTCCTTGCGTCGGATGCCGCCAACTCGTGTCTTCATTTGCCAATGCTCCAGGGGTCTTTGTTTTGTTTCAAGCTTCTGAATTTCTTCATGAGTGGTCTAGCAGAAGCATTCCCTAAGATCCTCTTTGTTGTTGTCGTCCTCACCTTCGCCATCTCGTTCTCATCATATTGCAGCTTCCTCTTCTTTGGATTTCCCCCTGTATACATAACAGAACATATACCAAAATATAATTCTATTGAAAAATTTATAAAATTACCTTTCCAACGGGTACTCATTCATCTTAATCGGAGTCCAAATGAGGGAGTTATGACTGTTTCACTTCAACTTTGCTTGCTGTCCAGAAATTTTCAGGATGTGCAATCATCGGTGATTCGGCCATATCCGCTTGTAGGAACCTCCGATCGATTTGATTCTTGACTCATTGGAAGCGTAACTTCGTGAGGCTTCTAAATATCCAAAGACATCCTGTTGTTCTTCCCATGAGGCTGTGCAAAACTTGATGCAAACAGAAACTTTGAAGATGTTGACGAGCTTGATCTTGTGATTTCGGGGGCATGGTGATTGCTTCTAATACCTATTGCTTGAACAAACAAATCTCCACAAAACATTAGTCTTAAAATTTTAATTGACACGTTGACTTACCTTGTTCACATGCTCTTGTGTAGGGTGTGGGCTCGATAGCGGATGATGGGCCACTAACCAAAGTTAGCACCTACCACTAAAGAGCAAATCTTGATGTTGCAATCATCTTGTTGGGGTGTGTATGTAGAGAACTCATCGAACATCTTGTGTATAGCTTTTGACCTGCTTTTAAGGACACAAACAAGAAAACAAGGGTATATGCAATAATAAAAATTAGGGTTAGTCAAATAGAAAGGTAGATCACCCTAGGGTTCGAGTTGCCGATCCCCGGCAACGACGCCAGAAAAAGGGCTTGTTGACGGTTCAAAACCGTGTTGAAGTTCACCGCGAGCCTACGGGTGACTTGGTGCCTTTTTTACCAAGGAGGGTCCCCCAAGGATTGTCAATCCAAGGATCGGAAGCAAACCGCTAGAGATCTCTACCTTATCTAGCCAATCTAACCTATCATTAAACATTGATTGCATATGAGGTAACCTTTAAGGGTGTATGTGTGGTGGCACAAGGTTGATCACATACACGAACATAGGCAAAGTAAAGCGCCACCAAGGGGACAACTAAGCCTAGCGCCTTCTAGTTGTAGTTCCGGCAAACGAACAACAACCAAGCATCTCATCTAATAGCATCCTCAAACTCCGACCTCCGGCCTACCTCCCGAGGACATCCGATCGTTCGGGGGAAATCACCCTGTCACGATGCTCCCTTAATGAAGCGGGGATCACGAGGCGTGCCCAAACATGGACAAGCCTACAAACCATGAAGGGTCGACATACTAGATCTAATCACCATGATTACATAAAGCATGCTATGTAGTCTAACCTAGCATTAGACTAAGGATCAAACATATTTATGAAAGGTAGAAAGTAAAGACGGAGACATGGAATCGCTTAAAGATCGGAAAACAAGATTACAATATATTGCTCACATAATAGTAGATGTGTTTGGGTCACCACCACCGAGTACATACCATTGATGACCTCAACTAGCTCCGGAACTCCACCATGGCACAACCACGCAGGTGACCATGGCGGCTAGCTAGGGCCTAGGCCATCCCTAGACAACCGAGGACTCACGCCGTCGTCTCCCTCCGGTGCTCACTTCTAGGTTTCGCCGAGTTCTGATGAATGGATGTAGCAGCCGTCGGAGGCAGGAGGTATAAATGAGCCGAGGAGCGTGTAGGTCAAAGGGGAGGCCGAACCGAGCCCGGAACCCCCTAGGCCGGTCGGCATGGGCCATCCGGCCTAGACCTTTTTCGGCCCGGTTCAGGCCCATCTTCCTCCACGATGCTTCTCGCGATTTCTTGAATATTTGCCGAAGTCCATGTGGGTCCTTGACGTCGTTTCCCCCGCGGTTTAGATAAGGGTGTTTGGTGCGCAAACTCCCGCATCTTCCGTTTGGGTCCTTGGAGTTTTACGGCTTCATGCTTCGGTCCTTGGGTCATTTGGAGTCATGTTCACTTCGTGTCTTGACTCATCTCGGGCTTCGTGATCTTCTCACAAAGTGCTCAATGAACTCTACCCGAGAGTCCTTATTTAGGTGCTTAATTCCTGCATAAACAACATACTCCAAAAACCACATGCAAGTGCGAACTTGTTACATCATTAGTATGCCTAGTGGTGGGTTAGTTATAAATCAAAGCTCAAACCAAAGTGTAACAAGTGCTCTTGGTTGACGGAAATTGACCATCAACAGTAACGTATTTTGATTGTGTGTGGCTACAAGGGATAGTGAGCCCTTCCCTGGATATAAATAAAGCATATATGTTTGTGCATCATACATTATATTCTCCAAACTCATCCCCTTCAAAAAGAAATGGGACATATACTCACCCCCTTCAATAGAATACATGCTCATCCCCTTCTAGCCGGACCGTAGAATATATTTTTGGACATGCCCCTAGAACCCAACCCTGATACTTCCAGATTCTGTGAAGACAACAAGGAAACCGGAGTGCTGCCGAAATAGAGTTGGAAGCAGAAGAACTTCAGAGTCAAAGGAGAAGGAATTGGGATTCCATCAACGATGATAGTGGAGATATCAACTCGAGTCAAGTCAGAGGACCAGAAGTATTGATCGTCAATGACAAGTCGGAAACTAAGGATTTTTATCAATATACTAATGATGCCTGAGACCGTCACCAAGAAGGAATTCAAGTATACACTAAGCAGTAGCAGAAGGACACCCTTGACCTACTGGGAAGACACAAAGGTACTTGAAGGAACAAGTTTTGCATTGGCAAGGGGCAATGCAAGGGAAAAAATTAAAATTAAATAATATCAGTAGAAGGTCTCAGAGGAAAAGATACTCTTCACCCAAAAGTAGGATTCAAGCCACAGTGAGAATTTAGTATCTCGAAGCCTCATGGTTAGGAATGTAGAGATCACTGAAGCTTTGATAAAGAAGAACAAATCAAGATGGTGTCTGATGGAATCATGACACTTAAGAGATTCAGAACAATCACCAAGAAGGTCGTCATAGCAGATCAACCAACAAATGTCACCCAAGATCAGGATACAAGACCGAGATAATACTCCATCAAGAACAGTAGAAACGTCAGTAGCACCATTAGGAAAAATGCGAGGGACGGAACTCCAAGACAGACATCAGAAAGCTTAAGCCGGACATTCTTGAGGACATGTTTGAACAAGAGATTATTAACCAGAATCTAGTCATGGTTAGAACATGGTAGTAACCTACCAACGACACCATGACATTCAGCAATTATTAGTCACCCAGCGAAAAAGAAAAATCGGTGGAAAATAATCAAGATATGAGGTCAAAGTTGCCTTGGTCAGTCAAAGAACCAGGATAAGAAGAAGTTTAAGGAAGGTTATTAGTGCCACAAGTCAGAATCAGAGCTTATTTATCACCAGAAGCTGGAATAGATTTATAGCAATGATAGAATGACAAGAAGAACATTCTTCGCACTCAAGCACTCTAGCCAAGAAGACCCTATGGAAAGAGCAGAAATGTGAGAATCAAAACCCAACACTAAAAATTTTATTTTAAGTGGGGTAGAAGCCTTGGTTAAAAAGAAATAACAGTAGTTCGAAAAAGAAGGAACCGTGAAATTTTCAGCTTAAAACATGTTACCCCGGACATAAGAAACGGCAGATTGTTACGGATAAAGGAAGAATAAAAATTGATCCGGGTCACACGGGACAAGAAAAGACTACACCCTCTACCTAACATTAGGGATCAACCCCTAAACGACACTGAAACTTCACTCGCAAGCCAGGTCAATAAAGCAGATATCACCATCTAATCATGGGAATGCAAGAGAAGCCACAGGTTCAGATGGGATCGACAGGAAGAATTGTCAGTACATGTCAAAATATATGGATTCTCATGGTCAATACGAAAATATTTCTCGGAACTAGAGAAACTCAACTCAGGAATTAAGACAAAAGAAAAATGGTGGTAATAGGAACAAAACCCCGCACTTAAATTTCATTTTAGGTGGGGTAGACATCATAGTCAGAAAAGAAGCTCGGAAGAAAAGGCACGGCCACAACACTTGGAATGAGAAACTACTGAGATAGAAGGAAGTCGAAAACAACAGTGTGGAGCAATACAGCACAATTTATGGTAACGAAATATCCAGAAAGTGCCAGAGTAAAGGTCTGGAAGTTTGAATAAAGTAAAAACGTGAAAAGTTAAAAGTTGACATATGACCACGAAGGCCAGAGCACGGTGAAACTTGACCAAGGGACAGATCAAAGCAGTTGAGTCAGCAGGCAGTCATGGAGACAAGCCCAGAGGTAGCCGGTACAAAGTCAACGGGAAAATGACAAAGAAGCTCACAACTCAGAAATCAGCAGGACAGATTCTTGATAACGCTACAAAATAGTAAGGATGCAACATCTATGAAGAATAAATGAGAAGGATATGGATATAAACCAAATACGGGGAAAATTTTCATGGTACACCTCGTCTGAGTAAGCGGAATCGTCAAAGATAATACACTGACATATAAAAATCAGAATATATATGTCTAGTCATGCCTTACAAGATAACCGAGATGGAAAAGGCCACATGGACCCATACATCAAGTGTCAGAGAAGCAGAAGCATGGAATATACAATGACAGATACAACGACCAGAATTGGTAGTGTCACCAAAAGCAGAAACAACATGAGCAGCAGAAGACGTAACGGTAAGTGAAAACCCTAAGGATACCCACAAAAACCTAAGGATCCCCGCGAATCTCGAGGACGAGATTCATTTTAAGTGGGGTAGATTTGTCACATCCCGAATTTTCAAATATTCAAAAACAACCCCAGAAAAATTTCTTTTTAAATCATATAGCAATTACTCCATAAAAGACCCCCTACTTATTTTAATTTTTACTTGCATTTAACCCCTAGGAGTTCATGTGCATTTGGGTGACTAACATCTTTTCTCATCTCACTTTTCACTCTAACAAATCCTAAGGAAATTCTAGAGCAACTCTACTCCTTGTTCAACTCAAATTTGAAATCCAAATTCAAATTTGAATTCAAATACCACTTCAAACAAATAGCAAAATCATTTCAAACTCAGATGAGCCAAACCTCCCCTATTTTAGTCCAGCTCCAGTTTCAGCCCAACCCCTCCTTCTCTCTTCACGCACGCAGCGGCCCACCACCTGACCCATCCGGTGGCCCGCTTCAACCCGCGTGATGACGTCATCACGGCGTCATCGTCTTCAACCCCTGCCCATCCTGCCCCTCTCTCTCCGACACAGGCAGCCGCCGCCTTCCGCGACCCAGCCACCTAGACCCCTAGGCCGCTCCTAGCTTGCGCATGGTCAACATATGCGACCGCCGCAAAACCTTTTTCCCCTTCTCCTTCACCCAGGGCACCGCAGCACCCGAGCCGCGTCGCACCTTGGCACGCCGCCGCCGGCACGCCAGCTCGATCTACCGCTCCACAGCCTGACACCCTCCTCTGACACGAGCAATGGAACCCCCTGCACCAAGCGTAGCTAAGGCACCATTATCCTCTCATCCGCGGCTTGCACCCCACCTGTGCCCTTTGCGCCACGGCAGAACGGCCGCTGCGCCCCAGAGCTCCACTCCATGGCGAGCTCGCCCAATCCGCTCAACCACCGTCGCGGTCAACTCCCTGGCGCGAGCATATCAGCGCTGCGCCGGGATAAGCCGCCACCGCCCTTATCCCTTCCTCCTCCCTCCTCGGCACTATCCGCCCGCACCGGCGCGCCCGCCATGAGCTCGGGCCCCGCCACCTCATCCCGGCGAGGCCAAGCCCTCCCATGCCCCCTCCTCCCTATAAATAGCCCCCCAAGCACCACGGCCACCCTCGCCTCACCTCACACCTCTCACGGCCTTTCCCCTGCCGGATTAGGATCGCCGAGCACCCTCCACACGCGCCGGCCCGCGTGGCCGGCCTAGGTCGAAGTCGAGGGGCTCTGCACGGCATAGCCACCACCCCTTGCCTAGCGAGGCTCTGCCCGAACGCATGGCAAGCTCGCCATAGTACCTCGTCACCGTAGGACCACCGCCGCTGAACCCCGTCGCCGCCGCGCTGCTCCGCCGCATCCGTGGCCTCTCCGTAGCTCCGCTGTCACCTATAGCCGTGCTTGCACCGTCATCTTTAATTTCCTCGAAACCTTAACCGTAACCCCGATCGTGTCCCCCGCCGCCGCTGCTCCTCCGTCGGGCATGCGCTCGCCGCCGGTGCCTCTCCGGCGAGTCGACGTGCTGCCCGAGTGCACAGCCATGATCACTAGGCACATGCACGCACACTCGTTCGGGCCTCAGACCCCCTATAGGCGCATCTCCGCTCACTGCCGCGCCGGAGTTCCGCTCTGGCAAGCCTTTGCGCCGCCGGGAGACATCCCCATCGAGCTCATGCTCGCTCATAGCCCCGCCGTAACCCAAGCAAGCCCCACGGCGAGGTTCGGTCCCCGCCGGCGAGCCACCGCGTCGGAATCGCCAACTCCGGTGATGTTCCCCTGCATCCGCCACCGCAGTCGCGCCCATCTCGGGCGGCACCCTGACGTGGCATCCGCATGGCGGCCACGCCCGACACGGGGCCCCAGCAACCAACCACGCCCACGCCGCGAGAACACCGTCAAAACCCTCTCACATCCCATCTCTGGTCCACGGGTCCATAACCTCGGTCCACATCACAGTGTGCGGCCCCTGCCTCCTGACCCGACCCCTCATCTTTACATTTCTGACCACCATTTAGTGTACCCCAAACCTTAGTTAGAGCACTTAGATAATTCCAAAAATTCCCCAAATTTCACCAAAAATATTAGGAAGCCCAAAGAACCTAGAAATGCTACCCAAATCTCCATATCTATTTTCTAGATATGGTTTTCAATTTTGGTATTATCCTCCAATAGGAAACTCCTATTAGTGTACCCAAAAATCTGCTTTCCTTATCCTTAGCCACATAAATCCCCATAAAATTCCCAAAAATAGTAGAGGCCCCTAGAATAGCAATCACACTTTATCCATCCAAAATCACATCTTCCTTAACCCTAGATGTGTTAAACCCCCTCTTTTTAATAGAAAAGCCTTTATTTCATGTGACGTTTTCGTTCGATCCTTGTCCCCGAGAGCCTTAAGATCCTACCCTAGCCATCTAGATCATGATACCGTCCTCTCTAACTTATGATTGATGAATTTCCATGATTGTTGATTGCTTCATAATTATGCAAATGACTACGATGTTATAGAACGGGTATTAGCACCGAAGGATCCATCAGCAATCAAGGCGCTATCGAGGTCTCAACAACAAAGCTCAAGACAAGTACTTAGTTTTCTTACTAAGGAAAGGGGCAAGTTCCACAACACTCCTTGACTTCTACCATCCAGATAACTTCTCACCTTTACTTCATGCTTTCCCGCTTAAATACTACCGAATTCTACATTCTGTATTTACATTTTGATCAATTACATTTTTAGAAGGTTTATGGCAGTTGCATGAATTGGACTAAGTAATAGAACCCCTAAGGAAAGACCTGGGAGTATGGGGGCAACCTCAGTGGAGGATATTGTCCATGCTTACTCTGGTCACATAAGGTCCGGTTCATGGAAAAGTCTTTCTAGTGTTATGTACGGCCGCACGGGCCAAAAAGGCATAGCCTCCGGGAGACCGGGAATGCCTGTTTATGTGAGGACTTGGTCCACACCCCACCACTGCACCTAGTAAACCACCCCAAGGGGCCATGGTGGGCAACGGATACACTGGAGCAGGACCTTCGCATAGTCCCAGGTTTGGTCGGTATGGGTCATCGTGGTATTGAATACCACATTTATATTGATGCATCCTTTTGTCCCGGGACGTGGACCCGCGTAGCAGGTGGTGGTGGAATGACCCCTGTTTAGACCCTAGTGTGGACGTGGGTGGAGCTAGGGAATGTTGTCTAGGATTGGACGATAATGTAGTCCATGAATAGACGTCGGTGGGTACGGGTCTCGTAGGTCAGTACCGCCTTAGTGCAAGGTACGGGCTGACCGACCATGCGGGTAAAGCGTACCCCTCTGGCCAGAGTTATAAATCTATTCGAATAGCCGAGGCTTGCGGTTATGAGCCCACATGGTTAAAGCTCCCATTGATTAGTCTACACCTTTGGATAGTAGAGATGGATGGGTTAAGGTTAATATGGATATGGTTAGGGTTGGTCCTTAATCGGAGCCCGAGTATGGCTTAGATATGGATCGGGTTATCCCTGATGGAGCCCGGGTAGAGCTCATATAATTAGGGAACTGGTAGGGAGGTGAATGCCCTCCAGGACCAAAATTATAATATATTGCTGCATTTCATACTTCTCTCTTTCGCTATTACATTCTATACGTTGAATGTGTGCTTAGGCCCACTAGTGGCCGACACCCTCCGTCATGATCATTTTTCCGCTATGGGATTTGTTGAGTACCTTACCCGGTACTCACTCTTGCTTCTCTTACCCTTTCTTCCAGGCGCAAGCCAAGCTGAGACGAGGGCAAGGATCGGGGGATCCATACTAGGAGTCAAGTTGCCTACGGCTTGGGCCACTACGTAGTTCTCCGCTGCAGAATTAAGGTTGGGCTATGGCCCACCCTATATAGAATGTGTTTTCTCTTTTTCAACTTAATGTACTTTATCAATAAAATGAACGCAGTATTGCTAAGATACTTCTTGTGAAAAGTGCCTATATCATCTATTAATCCAGGGAATGATACGAAATGGCATTCGGGTCATCCCCTATTGGGCTGGTCTCCACATCTAGCGACGATTTCTTCTCTTGCATGCTTTCTCTCTCCAACATGGCAGCTTGTAGAGAGACTAACGGCACCCATTGCGGGTGCCCTGATAGACATTGAATTGAAGACTTAAGTTGATCAGTGTGCAAAAATTTAGCCATCGCATGACGAAAGACAAATGCAGTGGCAAAATAGTGTGTTCCTGTTGAACGCTTGAATGAGTCTTTTGTGGCTGGTCAGTCCGGGTGGGAGACTGGGAGAACAATCTCAATAGTAACTTGGAAAACTTGGGGATGGGCTCTAGGCTGCTCCATTATTGCATGACAAAATAGTAGCCTGAAGTCCTGCTCTGTTGTTCCTCTTGCCTCCGGCTCCCTAGCCGGTGCTAAGGGAAACAGGGTGGTTTGGTTTTCAATAATTTTCTTCTCTTCCACAGTAATCAAGTTAGATTTTGGATCGTCTTTTCGATGTTTCCGATCTGGCTTTCTATTTCGTTCTCGATCTCCTGCAAGAGATGTGCCGTTCTCTTCAGATATGTGGATTGAGGTACGTTGACCTAATCCTCTTTGGGAAAGGAGGTACTTGGTGCTACTACTGGTGGCAGCGGATCTGTTCTTTCGACCATTGTTGGTGTTGCCTAACGGTGGCGTCGGATCTTATGTTCCATTCAACCTTCAGAGATATGGTTGATGTGCTTTTGGCGCCTTTTATTCTCTACGATGGTTGAGCATACATCACCTCTTTTGCGATCTTCATGTCTGTGAAGTCTTATGTTGGTAGAGTTTGGATGTGGTGCTGTTCCATAGCGATAGAGTTCCATAGCGATGGAGTTTCTTGAAGCAGTGGACGGTACCGGTTGCAAGGAAGACGAAGGCTCAAGACCTAGTGGTGTGCTTAAATGTAATTTTACTTTATGTTGAGACGGTCTCAGTTGTAAAATGGATTATATTTTAATGAAATCTGATTTCTTTCTTAAAAAACAGAACAAGTTTACAGATTTATGAGTAAACAACTATAAACACCAGAACTCTAATACAAAACAAATGGTGAACACAATTTAATATATTTGCCCTCTTATAGTACGACAAATGAAAATGAAAACCCAACACTATAGGATTGGAACTTACTACGCCAAACTCTTTTGTGACTGTAGACTATAGCGCACGCGCGCACAAGTACACAACTAACATTTTCACACAGCAGCTGCTTGTTGCACGACAGACCACGTTAAAAAGGAAGCACAGATAAAAATAATATAAAAGGGTCCAAATGCAATGGAAGAAAACTTTTCATCTCCCTTCGTCTCTACATTTCCTTAGAAAAGCAGCCTTGCTGATAGCCACTTGCACATAAATCTTGTCATATAGCTGGTCCAAAAGCTGAAAGTAAGCATTCCTCCATGTTTTCATGAACAACATGGCACAAAACACAGTCCAAAGACCCATCACAAATCCTGTGCTCATGCTGAGGTACAAAGATAATCGGCCACCTTTATGCTCTTGACTGACACTTGGATTTGTCCCATTGATCATTGAGCAATTGTTGAGAAGTGGAGGCCCACAGAGTCCAGGATTGCCAATGTACATGTACTGGTTATTGAGTGTTTGCAGCTGTTGTCCTGACGGGATTCTTCCTGATAAATCATTGTAAGACAAGTTCAGGCAACTCAAGAATGTAAGATCCGATAAACCTGAGGGGATTTCACCACTGAAATAATTGTAAGACAGATCAAGGGATTCTAGATCCCTTAAAGCACCAATATCATCTGGAATTGGTCCACTTATTTGGTTGTTGGAGAGATTCAAACTCCGAAGTGCCTTCAGTAAAAATAGTTGCTTCGGGATGTATCCAGCGAAACTATTACTTGACAAGTCAATCAACACGATATGCTTTGTCAGTTCATGGGTGTAATTAAGCTCTCTATCTTTTATGAATGTTGATATGCTGTCACTACTGTAATTGTGTGCATCACTGTCTTGCGAAGCTTGTGTCATTGCTTTCAACCTTGCAAGAGATGAAGGTATACTTCCTGATATGTTGTTGTGTGCTACATCCAAATAATGAAGTCGAACAAGCTTTGTTAACTGCTTAGGAAGGTGGCCATGAAACATATTCGATCTTAGTATCAGCACCTCTAGGTTGGGCATTTGTTTTGCTATCCATGTTGGCACACTACCGGAGAACTTGTTATGTGAAAGGTCAAGAAAACCTAATTCTGCAGCATTCTGAAAGAAACGAGGGAATTCACCTGACAGGCTGTTATTTTTCAAGTCTACCATAAGCAATGAAGAAGTGTTCTGTGAACATTCTGGATAATCACCAGTTAATTGATTGTTGGAAAGGTTTATTTCGAACAAAACATGACAGACGTATGCTGGGATGGTGCCTGTGAAATGGTTGTTGTAAAGAATCAAATTCCTTAGATAAGGAGCTGTAAGGTTTTGTTGACACTCAAAATTAGCACCTAGCCGATCAGGCAGGACAAGACCGGTCAGACCGGTCCCTCACACCGGTCTGATCGGTCATGGTTCCTATAGCCGGTCCGGCACGCCACACCGGTCAGACCGGTGTGCCTAACCGTCGACGGTGCTCCCGTGTCCGAGCTACACAAGGAGTCCTGATAGAATTAGACTTGTAAAAGGATTTCCTTGCAGGGCAAGTCCTCCCACCCCAATAAATATGAGGGGTCGTGACCGATTGAGGGTATCATCCAATCGATCAAATACATTTACCTTTTATTGTCTCGTATTTACTTTTACATCTTCCCAACTTTTCCAATCTACTACTTGTTGTTCTTCCTTCGTCTCCGCGACGTCTGAAGGCGTTCTAGGTGGCCTTGCCGACCCTAGAGCAACCCTACGTGTGTCTCCCCGGCGGGATCCTGCCGGGCGGCGTTCGAGGTCTCTGGCCGGAATCTCACCGGCCGACGGCCGACCGGTCCATCACACCAGATCCGGTGTCGACGCAGAGGCGACAAATTGGCGACTCCGGGAAGAAGATCCGCTATTTTAACCGATCTATCCAACTCCGGTGACATGTCTCAGTGTGAGATAAACAAGGGCAACATCATCGACTTCACGGATGAAGAGCTCTCACCTAAAGATCGTCAAGCTATGGAGGACTTCATGAAGCAAAAGGCCGAACGAGATCGCCAAGAATTAGAAGAGCTCATGAAGAAGAAGGAAGAGGATCGGCTTCACTACTTGTCGCACTTCAAGAAGAATCGAAGGCAAGGTGAAGAAGATCAAGGACATCACCTTCGACACTCCACCGCCTGAGGTACCACCCAATGTGAGCACATCATTATCTCCATCCTCTTTTGTTACCGTCAATGATCTTACTACTGTGATGGATAGCTTTCGTTTATCTATGATTGAAAATATGCAAAACATGGTAGATAAGAGTCCCGGTAAACGGGTAGAGGGTGATGATAATATTGCATCTGGTTCTAAAACTGTGGCACCTCAGACCCCACCTATTAATTCATCGGCTGCACAAACAATTAATCCTCAGTATGGCATGCCGATGAATTATTTATGAGACATCACCACCGCCGCCGTTTGGTCGAGAACGGTCGACCGATGGGTCCGACCGGTCGACCGTCTTGCCGGTGTGGTGCCTTTTCCTCGTCTCCGAACCTATAGTTACTATTCCTCCCGTCGGCTTGGCCGATCTGGTGGAAATACTTCAGTAGCTCAAGGTATTCCAATTATGGTTCCGTTTGAGACAGGCGTTGGGTATGGTTACGCACCTAATCCCCAAGTTAATAGCCGTTTGCAACATCATACTTACGCTCATTACACGCTGAATATGGTGCAATCAAATGCTTTCACTACGCCAATGCCAACCACCATCCAGGAAGTCATCGATAGGTTTAACGCTAATCTTGCTAAACAAATGAAAGATGACTATGGGATAGAAGTGAAAAATAAAAATCTTTCATATAGAAAACCGTATCCTTCTAGTTTTGATTCGGTTCCCTATCCTATTGGTTGGCGTTGTCATGAATTTGTAAAGTTTAATGTGGATGATAGCAAAACTACGTGGGAGCATGTTAGTCAATATCTTGCTCAACTAGGAGAAGCTAGTGCCATGGAAGAAATAAGAGTGCGTCTATTTTCTTTATCTTTAACTGGCAATGCTTTTTCATGGTTTGCTTCATTACCTGTTAACTCTATTCGCACTTGGGAACAATTAGAACAAAAATTTCATGACCACTTTTATAGTGGAGATAATGAGTTAAGGTTAAGCCATTTAACATCGGTTAAGCAAAAGCATGATGAACCTGTTACTAGTTACATTAGGAGGTTTAGAGAAACCAAAAACCGTTGTTATAATCTTATTATCTCCGAAAGGGATCTTGCTGAATTAGCTTTTAATGGTTTGCGATCCCATATTAAAGAAAAATTAGAGGGTCATGAATTTATTGATGTTGCTCAAATCTTAGTAAGAGCTTTAGCTCATGAAAGCCGAAGCAAAGATACTCGGCTCAAATCTGATCGTCCTAATATACATATGCTAGATTATGAAACATCGGATGATGAGAGTAAAGAAGTGTGTGCTGCTGAATTTACTTGGTTACCTAATGATAAGGCAAACACTTGTGCTTCTCTTAAGCCGGCTCATAAGAGTCGGGATGAGATGAAATTTACTTTTGATGTGGCTAAGTGTGATAAGATATTTGATGAGTTATTTAAATCAGGTAAAATTAAAATGTCTCGCACTATACCACCTATTGATCAACTAAAAAGACGTGCTTATTGTAAATTTCATAATTCTTTTTCTCATGCTACCAATGATTGCAATATTTTTCGGCAAATACAATCGGCCATTAATGAGGGTCATTTGAAATTTCATGAGATGCAAGTCGACGAAAATCCTTTCCCTAATAGCGCCTTTGTTAATACTCTTGAATTGTCAAATCCTAAGGTGCTTATTCGGCCGGATCAAGCCGAAAACGCTAAAGGAAAAAATGTGATCATTGGAGAGCAAAGATACGACAAGAGGCAGCCTCTAGAGGTGATCCCCAAGGTTTCTGACTTCAACGCTTGGGGAAAGACAAGATCAAGGACGGCCGATCGGCTGCGTCGACCTGCTGGCCGGTGCCTCCAGGGTTCAAGATGCTCCAAGCCTAAGAAAAAAGCAAGGCTGAGTTTTAATGAGCTCCTGGCCAAATATAAGAGGGAAGGAGCTACTAAGGATCGAAGTAATCAGCCAAACGGTGCTAAGGGCGTGAAAGCACCACCAAGACATAAAGGTATTCATCACCAACGAGGTAACTTTTCACAATATCCTTTTGTTGGATTTGTTATGCCATTGTCTTGGTATTATCCTTGCTATTATTCACCTGCTGATTATAGTAGTATGTACATGAATTCTTATATGATTCAATATCCTATTGCATACTCAAATTATAATGAATCACAAAGGCCGATTGTTTGCAATAGCAATCTGGTCAAAAATAATGTGTGTACTACTATTAAGCAAGGTGAGAATAGCAACAAGCAAAATGCTAAGGAGATGCAGCCGAGGTGGTGTCCCTCGTGCTTGTCCCATACTCAAAAAGGAGGTTGCAAAGACTACATGGCGAGGAGCAATGGAGCGGCAGATTAGAGAAGCCACCAAGCCAACACGGACCCTAAGGAGTGGAGACCAAGCGTCATCCTCGACTTGAGTAAAATATGTATACGGCCGTTGTTTTGTTAAACATCGTCCTAAGTGTTTTTTAGTTTAGAAAGATATTTTTTGGCACGTATCCTTTGCCAAAAAACAGAGGGGCACATGTTGACACTCAAATTGGCACCTAGCCAGGCCGAGCAGACAAGACCCGGTCGGGCCTCCCTCACCGTCGACCGGTCATGGTTCCTATAGCCGGTCCGACGCCACACCCGATCGCAGTGTGCCTAACCGGCTCGACCCGGTGCTCCCGTGTCCGAGCTACAACAAGGAGTCCTGATAGAATTAGACTTGTAAAAGGATTTCCTTGCAGGGCAAGTCCTCCCACCCCAATAAATATGAGGGGTCGTGACCGATTGAGGGTATCATCCAATCGATCAAATACATTTACCTTTTATTGTCTCGTATTTACTTTTACCTCTTCCCAACTTTTCCAATCTACTACTTGTTGTTCTTCCTTCGTCTCGCGGCGACGAAGGCGTTCTAGGTGGCCTTGCCGACCCTAGAGCAACCCTACGTCGTCTCCCCAACGGGATCCTGCCCGGCGACGTTCGAGGTCTACCACGGAATCTACGCCGGGCGACCGGTCTGACGGTCCATCACACGGTCTGACCGTGGACGCAGAGCGCGACAGCTGCCTTTTGCGTGATGTTGGTACAGGTTTGATGGCAGCTGTCCTGACAAATAATTTCTAGAGAGATCCATTACAGCTATGAATGGCAACTCCAAATTTGCTGGTAAAGCACCAATGAGCTGATTTCCTGACAAGTCTAAATTTGAAGCTGAAGAAAGCACCGCCCAAAACCAATGTGGCAAAACATCATTTATCCAGGTGTTTGAGCTGTGGAGTTCTTGTATGCCAACTTGCCATTTCAGCCATGCAGGAAACGAAGGCCCCATGTCACATGATCCGAAATGTCCTTACTTTAATCTAAATGGAGGAACCCAATCTTTGGCAAAATCCAGTTTCAGAGAATTTTGTGTAAGGTTCAGGAAGCTAAGCTTCACCAGACTCATAAAATGAACTTCTGAAAGCACACCCTAAAATGAACTTCTGAAAGCACTCAAGTTATTGGAGTCAAACCTCAAGTACGTCAAATTACTAAGCAATCCAATCCCGTCAGGTACATCACCCATCAGCATGTTACAAGAAAGGTCCAGATGAGTTAGACTCATATTTCCTATCCCATAAGGTAGGGAACCATTCAGCATGTTCCTAGAGAGGTCCAGATGAGTTAGACTCCTCATATTTCCTATCGAAGAAGGTAGAGAACCAACCAGCATGTTCTGAGAGAGGTCAAGGTAACTCAAACTCTTCAAGTTTCCTATCCCAAAAGGTACATGACCAACTATCCTGTTCGCAGAGATGTCAAGGTACTCGAGATTGGTTAGATTTCCTATCCAAACTGGCAGCTGCCCAATGAAATTTGCGCTTTGCAAGTCTATCTACGCAGCTTGTTACACGAACATTGTGGTATAGTCGTCGCCAAGTGCCCATTGATATCATTCCAGCTCAAATCCAGTTGCTGCAAATTACAGAGGTTTTTCGTTGTCTGTGGCATGGTACCCGTTAAGTCATAATTGTCATCTAAACATAAGACCTCAAGGGAGGACATGTTTCCCAATGCATCAGGGATGGCCCCTGACCATCCAGATTCACTGAGAAGAAGCCCTTTTATGGAACTGAGCCCCCAAAACCAGTTGTGTTGGAGCAGAGAGTTAAATTGATTATAGGACAAATCAAGAGTCTCAAGATGTGTGAGGTTCGAATGGAATAGAGTAGATATTGTGCTATGAAGACCACAATCAGATAGGGAGATGATTTTCATATTAGGCAGCATGTTTAGCATGCGAACCCAATCCCTTGCAAGACTGAGGTCCACATTGCCCATACTGAGACTCTTTAATGAAGATAGCCGTGGTAGCCATGAATGATCTGACACTTGCAGACCATTGTTATAACTTAAATCAAGATGCTGTAAGCGAGAGAGGTTACCGAGCTGTAAAGGTACACTTCCCGAAAACCCCGCGAATGAGAGATTGAGGTACCTTAGGTTGCTGAGGGTGCCCAGAAACAGAGGTATGTTTGTGTCTTTGAAGTAATTGAAGCTCAGATCTAAGTACCTCAGATAGCTTAAATTAGCAATGGAGGAGCTCATCCCACCTCTCAACACTTCAAGGCCGTTCTGGCACAGGTCGAGCTTGACGACAGAGCCGATGCGGTTGCTGCTGCACCCAACTCCCTCCCATTGACAGCAGTCTTCGCCCCGCCACGAGGAGAGACGGCCAGCAGGGTCCAGGAAGATCTCCTTGAAGCTGAGGAGAGCCTCCCGCTCGCTTGCAACACAGCCACCGCCGGAGATCGCCCTTGCATGAACAGGGAGCGACGACGACAATGCCTGGGTCACAAGAAAGATGAAGAGGATTGTTGCAGTAGCTTCATCTTGGAGACGCCAGACGGACCAGGCGAGTAGTCATTTTGATAGCCTTCTTCTTTCCTTTCCGTTTTTATTTGGCTATATGTAAATGAAATGGTAAGGTTGGAGCAGCGCATAAGCTAGCAGATCTCTTTTTATGCTTCAACTAATGAGTATGCGATGCTCTTGATTCTGGAGGCATTCGTCTCTTCATACATTCGTTACAGAGAGCTACGAGCTTAGTTTATATATATAAGGATGAAGTGCATTTTTGACCATCCTACTTTTGCTCGAGTTTGATTTCGACCATCCAACCCATAAAATCAGAATACTTCACCATCTAACTCTTCAAACCGTTCGTTTTTGACCATCGAGTGGTTTTGGTGGTCGGTTTCGTTGACGTGGACGCCACATGTCAATAGGGCCCACTTGTCAGCCATCTTCTCTCCACTCTCCCTTTTCTCCTCCCTCTTTCTTCTTTCTTCTCTCCTCGGACTCCCTCCGCCGCGCCGCCCCTCGAGGCCCGGCGCGCGACACCCCTGCGTGAGGTAGCCTCGGCCGTGTATGGTGGCGGTGGCAGCCTGCCCCACCGCCGGAACTCTGCTGCCCAACCCTGGCGTGCACGCCGAGCTCGAGGAGAGGCGCCAGGAGGAGGAGGAGAGGCACACGGAGGAGGGAGCAGGAAGGCAGCGGCGGGCAGCCCCGAGCCTACCGGAGAACGCGGCGGAGCGCCCTCCTGAGGGGCGGCGACTTCCTGCTGCTGAGGAGGAGCACCAGCGCAAGAGGGGACGCCCAAGGAGTCGATGCCACAGAGCCATAGTTGAGGAGGGAGCGGAATGGCGCCACCGCCGAGGAGGAGTAGGATCCACCGGCCATGCGAGCTCAAGCTCCAGGATCCACGGCCGCCTCCTCCATGGCGGGCCGTGAGCCAGATGGTGGCGGCACACTATGCATGTGGAAGGAAGCGGCCGAGATGCACGATGAGGGGAGGCCTAAGCTTGCGCAGGGCATCGGGAGGAGAAGAGGAGAGAAGAAAGAGGAGGAAAAGAAGAGAGGTGAAGATGGCTGACCAGTGGGCCCTATCGTCATGTGGCGTCCATGTCAGCAAATTGGTGACTAAAACCACTTGATGATAAAAAAAAACGAACGGTTTTAAGAGTTGGATGGTGAAATATTTCTGGTTTTATGGTTGGATGGTTGATACCAAACTTGAGCAAGAGTTAGATGGTCAAAAATAGACTTTATCCTACATATAAATTCGAGCTTCGGCCTTTGAGGTCATTTTCTCGGTAGTAGAAAGCTGAAGTTGCGACTTCGTATCCACGCTTGGCTGTAGAATTGGTTACAATTACAAGTCCGAGAAAGTCAAGAGAGCGGCCTTCTCTTTGGCTCTAAAATCTCAGTAAGGCTCTGTTTAGTTTCCTGAATTCTCACCAAAATTTTCAGAAGACCGTACCAGTTCATTTTTTTTCACTCTGCACGTGCTTCTCAAACGTCAAAATTTCATTATTCTCACTTGAACTAAACAGAGCCTAAGTGAAGGTCGTGGTCGTGCATGGCCTACTCAAAATGTTCGGCAATTCGGCATTATTGGCACTAGTCTAGTAGTGGCATGTGCACGATGACCTTGACTCTACAAGTCTGCCGCGTATGACGCGCGCCTGGCTGAAAAAAAGGAGAACGAAGAACAAAGATTGGCATCCATTACGTTTCTCTATGAACTGTTCATAAGTGACCGCGTGGGGTGTGCCAAAGGCTGTAAGATGCTCTCAAAGGTCCGTGTGCGTGCGTGAAAAATATTGAGGTGTGTGGGTAGTAAAAGCTAAAATCGGGGTAGCATGTCAAAAACCTAAACAACACCAGAAATCTTTTCTTTACAATGCCAAAAATCTACAAAGAATTCCATTATACAAGATTTCTACATGCTTACTTATACACCAACGTAATTGGTGAATACTATGCTGAGCAGAGGATGGGGGAAAGAAACAAAGAGAAGCGATGCTATGTTGTTTCAAACGCCTAAAAAAACCTTTCATTTTTTCAGGCAATGAGGAACGACCATCTGATCCTGATCAAAGATCGAGCGCAGTTTTTGCCACGGAAACAGGCACAACCTTCCATCATCATCGCTGTTGCTGGCAACACCTCTCGTCGCCGCTCCACCCAAATCCTTCGTCAGGCTCACGCCAACTGCCTCCCAAAAAGGAGATGAGCGCCTCGCTTGCGACGCAGGCACGCAGCCCCCGCCTGAGGTCGCCCTTGCATGAAACCAAGCAACATTCATTTTGATAGCATTGCTTTGCTCTTTGTCCGTAGCAAGGAAATTAAAATTAGACGACTGGGGTAGCACATAAGCTTGGACACTCCATGCATGCACGCTTGAAGTGATCGGCAGGGCAGGTCGACAGGACATTTGGACTTTCAAGAGCCTCCTTTAGCTAGCTCTCTCGGTGCGGTTTCGCAGAATGCACTGTGGATGTGTTAACTAAATAGAACATCAGCTATTCAAGTTGAGCGCCAGCGGACCACTGTAGGATTATGAGTCGGTAGGAAATGGCTTGGTAATATTATTCCTGTATTTGATTGCTCTCCCACAGTTGGGAAATGGACCACCAAATAAGTTTCCTGCCAAATCCATGTATTGCAATTTTTTAAAGTGACGGAATGAGTATGGAACTTGGCCAGAGAGTGAATTTTGAAGAGAAGTTGGAGGTGTGAAATCTTATGGTAGGTAAGGGCCAAATGGATGTTTCTGTAGAGGTTCAAGTAATCTTAGTTTTCTAGAAAACTCTCTGGCATGGAACCAACTAAAAAGTTGTCTATGAAATCCATGATTCGTGTTCCATTTTTGCGAACATTGTTGGTGATATCAGGAAAAATTACTATTCTGTGATCCACTCTGGAACTTTAGGCTCTAGCTTACAGGACCGAAATTAAGCCATGTCTAGTTTAAATGAGGAAACCCATCTATCAACACTACCATCAAGATTGTTGAAACCAAGCAGTAACTCTGCCTACGTACTGTCTGTTGCCAAAACTTTGTCATTCCCAGCTGAAGCGTCAGTTAATCTAACACACTCAGTAACGTTCTGGTAAATTAGTCATGAGTTCATGACTGAATAGCAAACATTTCACATTCAGTAGGTGCAGGAATGCAAATATGAAAACAACATAATGTTCTACCACCTCATGCACATTTTAATCAACTTGACAAATGTATACATTTGCTAAGCTGATGACAAATACGACTTCAAAATCTACAGTAAGCATAAGCGATGCACATGGCAATAGTAGTGGAATATGGAGCAAATAGCAATCGCCACCAGGGAAATGGGACGTGAGGTGCCATTTCCAATCATCACCAGGGAAATAGCTACCCTTGTTTCCTTCTCAGAGAAACCCAACTCAGAGAAACCCAACTCAGAGCCACTTGCACATAAACCCAATCATACACCCGATCAGATAATGAGAAACAAACCAATCTCCAATCCTTTTTGAATAAGAAAAGGCAGAAGACTATCCAGAGACCTGCTACATATCCACAACCCATGGCCAGGAAAAAGGGCACTGTATCACTTACATTTCTGGGCTCTTCTGGATTAGTAGGTGTTAAAACAGTTTCAGAACAGCTATTTGAAAGAGGAGGACCACAGAGACCAGGGTTACCAATATAAACTGATGCTGGGTCATTAAGAGTTTGCAGTTGATTCCCGGATGGTATCATTCCTCTCAGACGATTATAAGACAAGTTTAGATGACTCATCGATGTTAGAGCCGCTAAGCTTGCTGGGATTTCTCCAGATAATTCATTATGTGACAAGTCCAGTGATTCCAAAGCATGTAATTCACCAACACTGTCGGGTATTACCCCAATCAAATGATTCCATGACAGGTTGAAGCTCTTAATTGCAGTAAGCTTACCAATTTCTTCAGGAATATTTCCTGTCAAAATATTACATGACAGATCAAAATTTACCATGTACATGATTCCCTTTGTGAATGCAAGTTGTTGACCTTTCATGGTCACCAATGAACTATCAGTGTAACCAATCAAATCAGTGTCACCAGTGCTCATGCCATAACCAATGACATCTGAGAGTGAGCCATCATCTTGTGGAGCAACGGCCGTAGCTACCAAATTTGCAAGCGACTGCGGTATGGTCCCAGACATATCGTTACAAGCCAAATCTAAATATTGTAGCCCCTTCATCTTGGACAGTTGTGGAGGAATGTGGCCCGAAAACAAATTTGAGCGCAAACTTAGAAATGACAATGAGGGTAATTTATCCCCTATCCATGTGGGCAAGATTCCCGAAAACTGATTGTATGCAAGATCAAGAAATATTAGTTTCTGACACTTACGAAGAAATTTTGGGAATTCACCTGACAGATGGTTCGTGTTCAGGTTCAACATGGCAATACTTGACAAGTTGTTCTTTTTTGTCAGTAAACTCTCTGCTTTTTGTCCCTCCTCGCAGTTGGGAAATGCATCTTGTAGTTGGTTATCTGACAAATCTACCAAAACTAAATTTTCCAAGTGGCAAAAGTAGTGAGGTATTCTACCAGATATAGAATTTTTGAAGACTATGAGCGCTGTTAAAAGTGGAGCTCCTAAGTCTGATGGAAACTGCCCTGACAAATTGTTTCTAGAGAGGTCCAAGTCTTTTAGTTTGTTGGATAGCTTGGGAATGGAACCAACCAAACAGTTATCACTGAAATCCAAAGATTCTGCCTCCATGTTACTGAATATTGTTGGTGGCAGCATGCCGCTGATTTGATTTCTTGACAAAACCAAATTTCCGGCCCCAGAAAATGTGACCCAAAACCAATCAGGTATTGGACCAGCTATACTTGCATTTGATATATCAAGAATATAAATACTATTCTGTGATTTTAGCCACTCAGGAAATATAGGCCCTAGCGTACAAGAATGTAATTTAGCTTCAAATAAATTAAATGGAGGAACCCAACCATTTCGGAACACCATAGATAATGAGTTGCCAGATAATTCTAGAGTCTTTAGGCTAGCCATTTCGGCCAAATGGTTTTCAGTGATTGTACCTTCAAGATTGTTAGAACCAAGCTGTAATTCTTTCAACTTACTGAGTGCTGATATCCCAGTAGGTACCTCCCCTGAAAGCCCGTTCTTACTAAGATCAAGAGTTGATAAATTTCTAAGATGTTTTAGTTGATCTGGCAGGTTCCCACTCAAACTGTTCTCAAATAAAGTTAAATCTTTTTTTTTTTTTTGAAAAGGTAGCAGGAGCACTACTCTGTCATTTAAGAAGAAGAAACAAATTTACATAACGAGCCGAAGCTGACATCACCACACAAACACACCCTGAACAAAACAAACACACCCAGAACCACACACCACCATCCCCAACCAACTGGGAGAGAAGACTGAAACAAGCCGCCGCCACCTGCGCCGCTGTCACCAACATTGTGCCACGCCGAAGCGCAACCCGCTGCAGGCACCAACAGCCCCCCAAGCTCCTCCACCATGGGACTGTCAACCTCAAACTGCACGTACATGACCGTCGATCCCTCAGATCCATAGAAGCATCAGCACACACTCCCCATCACGCACTGTGGACGCCCATCGATCCGAGCCACTGCGTGGGGCCTCACCACCCACCGCCTCACTCTCTCTCGCCAAGGACTCGTAACAAACGCCAATGAGAGCATCTCCTCCACCCCGTCACCGAGATCACCACCGCATCAAGCACAACTCAAGTCTTCCGGAACCCATGGGCCCTCGCCCGACGAACACGGACCAACGCGCTTCCGGCCACCACCGGCAAGGTCCGCCACCACTAGCGACGGGGCTCCAGAAACGACGCCTTCAAGAAGGTTACGCCAAGACGCTGCTGTCGCCGTCGAAGGACGAGGTTTTCACCTGAGCCCCCGGCGAGGCGTGGTGCCTCGCCATGATGCCCCCAGCAGGGAGACCAACGCCGCAAGAGTGCCGCCATCATGCCCACCGTCAACCGGCGAGGACTTTCGCCCGACTACACTACGGCCGCCGCCCGCTCGTGGACCTGGGAGAAGCCATAACCCGCCACCTCCGCAACACACCACTGAGAGCCTCGGCGCCTCCCGGCACCACGCACAGAAGCTCGAGCCAATCCACAGCCCCACCGCCATGGTGACGCCAAGCAGCACAGAGGCAGGGTATGGCACCGCCAGCCCGGCCCAGCGGCCGGGTAGCCACCGCCCACCAGACCGCCGTGGCCGCCACGCAGCCGCCGCCTGCCCGCCGAGCCGAAGTTAGCAGCTCACCGGCCGCCACCAGCCAAAGACGCCGATCATGGCAGCCGACGCCGCCCGCCGCCGCCCCAGTGGGCACCAAAGAAGCCGCTCGCCGACCAGCCGACGTGCGCCGCCCGTCCGCCAGCGCAAAAGCTTGCCGCCGCCAACCCGCCGCCTGTCATCCTTCATGGCACCGCCGCCGCCGCCACGGCCGCCAACCCGAACGGAAAGAACATCTCCCACCGCGCGAGCCCTAGATCCGCCGCTGCGCCGCCGGATCTGGAGGCTGCACTCCGCCGTCATGCGGCGGCCGCAAGAGCCACGCCACGCCCGGCGGCCGCATCCGCCCGAACCAGGAGAGGCGAGACGAGGCCACGCCGCCTTCCTCGTCGCTGGGTCCCCGCGACCTGCAGGCGGCGGCGGTGAGGATGGTGGGTGGCCGACGGCGTTAGGGTTTGGGAGCCGCGGGTCGCCTACGCTGCGACGTACGCGACCGAATGGCAGCTCTTTGAATAATAAAGTTAAATCTTGTAGACTGTTTTCAGTAGGCAACCTTTCCAGTAACACTGCTACAGGTCCATTGATGCTATTTTCATATAGAGACAACTCCTCCAAGTTGCGCAGGTTCTTGAAGGTTGTTGGTATGGTACCAGTCAGGTTGTTGACACTAAGATCTAATCTTGTGATCGAAGTCATGTTCCCCACCTCTTCTGGAATTGAACCTTTCCCATGTCAAGTTGACGGAGGCTAGGTAGATTCCAAAAGAAGTTCTTTGGTCCAAGAACAGAGCTGAATTCGTTACCATAGAGGTCGAGGTACTCAAGTGATGTGAGGTTAACATCCACCGGTGATGGAATGACATTCTGAAGCCCACAGAAGCGCAGATTAAGTGTGACAAGGGAAGGAAGCTTGTTGACTACATGAGCCCAATCAGTCGCCGTGCTGAGGTTCACCTTGCTCAAATCAAGGTACTCTAATGTTGTGAGGCGGGACAACCACGCGAGATCACTCGAGTAAATATAGGAATCATCAAATATGGTGTTCAGATCAAGGTAGAGCAACCTGGAGAGGTTACCTAGCCGGGGCGGCACCTGCCCACCAAACTTCGAATTGGAGATGTAGAGGTTACCTCAAGCTCTTGAGGCTGCCAATGAACTCCGGGATGGGCGCGCCGTCGAAGTTGTTGCTGCGAAGGTCAAGTGTCCTCAAGTTCTTTAAATCGTGCAAGGGCGAACTACTCATCTGTCCTCCCCGGAATCTGATGCTTGAACTCACTTCCTGCAAGCTCCGGAGCCTGAGCTCCAGGACATGGCCGGTGCGGTTGCTGCAGCGGATCCCCTTCCACCGGCAGCAGTCCTCGCCTTGCCATGATGACAGGTAGCTGTCAGGATCGGTGAGGCCGGCCCGGAAGGCAAGAAGAGCATCCCGCTCGTGGGGAACGCAGCGGGTACTCCTAATAACCGGAGCTGCTGCGGGCGCCGCCGCCGCGGTGGCGGATTGGATCTGGAGGAACAGAAGGAAGCATGTTGCTAGGAGAACATGCTGGAGGATATTTGGCTTTGGCTCAGCCATTTGCAGAGTTAATTTGTTGTTGCAAATTGCTAACAACTGAAAGTAGTTAGCTCTCGACGAAAGTACTGAGAGTTAGATTCAGAGCGTTTCGTTTCTTGATCACTATTTGTATACGATGAAACAGAAAAGGTAATACTAGGCTAGACCGCTAGAGAAGCACATAAGATTTGTATGTTCGCTTGCACTGATCGGATGGAGAAGACAAAAGTCTATAAGCAGAAGTCCTTCTTGACCGATTCATTGGTTTCAATTCAGCCACTGAGGTCACTGGGTCACTGCAGAGATATTGGTTCACGTACACGTGTAGCTTTAATCCAGTGTAATCAATCAATACTACAAGTCCAAGCAACGTCAACGAAAGTAATCGAGCGAACGGCCGTACTGGACTCTTGACAGCCTCGTTTCAAGCAACAGTCAACGAAAGGTTGTTGGGCAATGGACGGACCACGTAAACCGTACCCAGCCTGAATTATGAGACTACTGAATTATGAGTAAATAATCATGAGTGATTGCTGTCAGTATTATTGCTGCTATACTACGAATCATTAGATGGGCCGTGATGGTTGATGGGCCGTGAACATTGTTGTACGTACTGCCCAATACTTCTTGGACCAGCACAGAGTTCCTCAGCCCAATAAGGAATAATGACGTTTTAAACGAGGTTTGTTTGATCGATCGTTCGACAAAGCTCTTTCTAGTGAGCGTAGCAGCTACGGAGTATATCCTACTATTCAACCTTTTGGAGTGGTCATAGCCGCATAGCGTGTGCTGCGACTGACCAGCGATAGAATCCGCAATACTCCCTCCGTCCCGTAAGAAGTGTTCACTTGGGTTGGGTGTCTCGGCTGCTACTTTCCCTTGCCCATCATCATAACAGGATTCTTACTATAATTGAGATAGATTGAGATCCCGACCGGTCTGAGATGAGAACAAGCCAAACTTGCCATCAGTGATCAGACGTACTGGAGTAGTATGTGCGAGGATCGGAGGGCATGGGCCTTGGAGAACCGATCGATGGATCTCTGTATCTAGCGCAGCTTCGTCGGATCTCGCTCGGCATGCTGCTGACAAAGTGACAATAGAGACAACGACGATGCATGATGGTTTCATTCGACTTAATTTGATGGCAGCGTTCCATGGTTACCTCTCTGGTGCAGTGGTGCTGTTGGTTCAGATTCGTAATCTGAACAAGAACGACGGCGATCGAGCAACGGAGTGCAGCAAGTGCTCTGCGCCAATGATAGGTTCACCTCGTGCTGGCCTGATGGATGACTGATGATCGAGAGAACTGTACCCCGGCCAGGAGTTGCTGTGGATCGATCACTGGATCGGGCACTATAGCTATAGCTGTCCCACCAGCCCGCTCCAGGCCCAGCTGCGGCGTAAAGAGGGCAAACGGATCCCAACGGCCAATTCCCGGTGGTTAGGCTGGCCGTGCAGCACAGCGCAGGAAACGCATCCGGCATCCCCGATATCCATCCACGATCCATCCATGCATGTGGCGTTGCTGCCTCTCTGGTAGGGGTATCCTCATCAGATTCGCCCATGCACGGCGCCACGACGCCCGGCCGGTCCCTGCCGCTGCCGCGCCGTACGTGGACGCGCGCGGCACACGGCCATCATACGGGCAGAGAGCGTCGGACGTGGACCACGGATGAACACGGACTCAACTCATGTCATCCTGGTCCAGGAAAATACGTACGTACAGTGCTCACCAGCTAGTAGCTGCCAATTGGACAGCACCAGTACGTACGTACGTACGTACGCCCATCTCGGAGAGCGGACCGCCACGGAGCCCATGATCCCCGGTCGGAGGGCGGCCAGATGAGAGGGAAAGGGACCATGCATGGGTTTGGCTCGCGCTCATTTATGAGTTCGCGCGGCCGCCGGGTGCGGCGGATCGAGATGATGAGCGCGCCTTGAGTTGCGTTGCGTTGCGTTTATGGGCGGCGCGGCGGTTCCTGAACTCTAACGGGTGGTGGTTGACACGAGTTGGCCGCTGCCTTCTGCCCAAGAGGACACACACACACACCGGCGTGGCGTGCTCGGATTTGCGACGCGACAACACACACTTTATTGGTGATTTGTTGTTTCTCTCTTTTATTTTTTACTTGTCTCATCTTTCTTTTTTGTGAATGGACGTTGCTAGTGCTCACGTTCGATGCGTCTGAATGATTAGGATGCTCATCAAGTTTTAATTCGTCCCGGAAGCGGGTGGTCAACTGCTACAGAACGCGCCGCTGTGCTTCTAATTTGTCGGTATGCGTTCCAACTTGCCACCTGACAATCATACGGTAGGACAAGACAAGTACTGGAGTACGTAATAATTTTCTACTGCTATTAGATCTACAGTAGTACTGTTTTTAAAAATAAGCAGGAAAGACTGTATGTCGTATAAGAAGGAGTAGAAAGTGCATTCTGTTCCGAACACCACCACATAACAAACCCAGAACAAAACAAACGCACACAACACAACACACCACCAACCACGACCACGTGGGAGAGAAGATCAAAACAGGTCGTCGACCCGTGCGCCATTGTCACCAACGCTGTGTCACGCAAAATACGTAACCCGCTGCAGACCCGGACGGCCCCCCGAGCTCCTCCACCATGGGACTATCACCCTCGAAACTGCAGGCACACAACCGTCGATCCCTCCGAACCAGAGAAGCTTCAGCACACACTCCCGTCACAGCACAGGGGACGCCCACTGATCTTGGCCACTCTGCGTGGGGGCCTCGCCTCACCCACCGCCTCACTCTCCGCCAAGGACTCAGGTAACAAACGCCGCACAGAAAGCAGCTCATCCGCCCTGCCGACTCTGAGAACACCACTGCACCAAGCACCGCAGCTCAAGTCCTCAAGCACCCATGGGCCCTCTGCACCTAGGCAACAACACAGACCGAGCAAGCTTCCGTAGCACCACCAAGCCACCTCCACCACCACTAGCTCAAGACACGACACCTCCAAGAAGGTCACGACGCCATGGCGCCGCCGTCGCACGTCCAGATGGACGGGGTCTTCACCCTGAGAGCCTCGCGCGACGAAAGCGCAGTGCCTCGCCATGATGCCCTCAGCAGGGAAAACGACGCCCAAGGGCGCCGCCATCATGCCCACCATAACCGGTGGAGGCTTACGCCCGAAAGCACCGCGCCAGCCGCCCGCTCATGGTAGTATCCACCTGCCACCTCCGCAGCACCGCCACCGAGAAAGGCCCGGTGCATCCCAAAGCACCACCACCACCGCGCTAGCACCAACAGTTCTCAAGTCCCGCCACCATGGCGACACCCAACCGAAAGCAGGTCCCAGGAAGAGGAGGCCGGCCCAGCTGCCGAGGCCACCCCGGACCAGTCGCGCCGGCCGTCGTCGAGGCCGGCCAAGACCGCCCCCGGACCACCTTGCTCGTCGTAGAACCCGGCCCCATCTGGCGCCTGCCGCCGCCGCCTCTGCACCATGCGGTGCACGCCGCAGCGACGCGCCCGACGCAGCCCCGCCCACGCCGATCCGCCCACCGCCATCGGAGCCAGCCGCCGGCCGCCCGGCCTCCACCCCACCACGAACGGAGCGGCTCATGCGCTACCCCAGATCCGCCAAGGCGCCACGGATCGGAGGGCACACCGCCGCCATGCGCGCCCGCCAGCCGCCGCGGGTCCTAGCGGCCGCGCCCGCCCACACCAGGAGAGGAGAGGCCCGCGCCACCTTCCTCGCGCCGCCGGAACCGGGGCCCGCCGGATGGGAGGAGTGCGGCGGCGGCTAGGTTTCGGGTGCCTCCGGTCAGCTTCCGGATACGCTTCCAATGTTAGTACTGGTATATATAATCCATCACGGCACAGGGTTAGGTGCTGTACTCGAGTACGTACGTACACAGTAGAGGAACATGTGCGCCCGCTAAACTAGGAGTACGAAAAATATTCGTGCAATCAGCAGGTTGTCTGCATTAGCATTATGGATCGCAGATCGCAGTGTGTGTGCTTTGACAGAGCTACATGAAAATCGTGTTTGCGTCAGGACGGAATTCAGGAGGCGCCACGTTTCCCACAAGTGCTGCTGGAACTATATATTCTCACTATTATACTGTACAAGAGAGGCCATGTGGCAATAGTCTCGCTGATCTGCTCGGGATCCCCTTGATGTCCGGCTTTGGTTTGATGATCAATCAAAGGTTGCAAGTGGCCGTATAGTCCTCTGCATTTGCGTTTGCCAGATTTAAAGAGCAAACGCTTCACCAACCAGCAGTAGATAATCCTGCCCTGTACCACCGACACTATCATGTATAGGAGTAAGCTCCTGTTTAGATGTGTAAGAGTGATGACATTTGGTGTTTGAAGAAACACGCTCAGAGTGAAAAAAATAAATTACACGGTCTTCTAAGTGGAAATTTTGGTGAAATTTCGAAAAACTAAACATGACACTATGTTTTTGTTACCCAACAAAAACTCAAAAAGCATCCGGCTCCACGAAGAGTAAAAAAGGACTGGTACGTGTTGGCGAACGGCTTCTGTTCGATCCGGAAGACTCGCGCCACGAACGCCAGACGCCGCGCACCACGCGCGCGCGACGACGCAGCGCAATCGACCTGCAAGATTAGGATTGAGTTAGGCTCTAGTGGACTCTGTAAATCCCCTGTACATGTATATATACTGACTCAAGAGATCAATACAAGTCACGGTTGAATCAATCTCTTTCTACATGGTATCAGCTTAACCACGATCCAACGCTTCCGCATCTCCTCTGCTACCTCTGTTGCCGCATCTCCTCTGCTATCCCCTTCTTCGCCGCGCCGCCGCTCTCGCCATGGCCTCTGACCATGTCCACTACGACATCCTCGGCGGCGAGATCGGGACGATCCTCGCCCGCCTCCCTCCTCCAAACCGTCAACATCCGTAACCATGTGTCACCCTCGACCTCGGCGTCAACTACGGCCGGTGGCGGTGTTTCTTCGATTCCGCGTCCTCGGCAAATTCATCGACCACGTCAAAGTCTTGCCGCCCATGGCTCAACGCGACGCCGAGTGGTGCATGATCGACCACTGCGTGGTCAACTGGATCCACAACACCATCGCCAAGAACGTCTTCGACATCATCTACAAACCACACGCCTCTGCATTCACCGTCTGGGGGGCTGTCGAAGGCGTCTTCCGCGACAACGAGATCCAGCACTGCCTACTACGAGGCCGATTCGCAGCCTCCAAAGAAGGTGACCTCACCATGACCCAAGACACCTCCGCTCAAGCGGCTCACCGACAACCTCCGTGACGTCGGCCAGCCGGTGACCGAGTCGAGCCAGGTGCTCAATCTCCTCCGAGGCCTCAACCCCAAGTACCGCTACGTCAAGCCCGTCATCAACGCCAAGTTCCCCCTCACACCTTCATGAGCGCTCGCTCGTACCTCCTCCTTGAGGAACAACAATGAGCACGATACCAAGATGGAGGGCACCTCCTCTGCCGCCAAGACCGGATCTGCCGACGGGGCCTCCAAGACGCGCAACAGCAGCAAGAATAAGAAGCGTGGCAAGGGGAACAACAGCAGCAACTCACCCGGCGGCGCTTCTTCTGCCGGGCCATGGCGGACGGGCGGCGCGGGCGGTGCTCCCCAACAGCAACCCTCCCCCGCCTGGTCCTCCGTCCCCAATCCATGGACCGGCATGGTCCAAGCCTGGCAGATGCCTATCGTGGCTCCGGCTCCGGTCGGGTGTGGGCCATGATCGCCTCTTCCAGCCCAAGAGGCCATGACGGCCCAGACCTCCCTCGTGTCTCTCCGCACGGAAAATTTCAATTCCTCGGGATCACAGTACTTACGGCTCTGCCTCACGCCGCCACTCCCCACCGAGCAATGGTACTTTGACACCCTTCTTCCTCTGGTACTCTCCACCACCCCAACCTCTCTCCCTCTCCATGCATCACTGTTGGAAATGGCGACAAGCTGCATGTCACACATATGGCTTCAGCACAAATTCCTACATCCTCCTCCCCTCTTCTTCTTCGTGATGTTCTCGTTTCACCACCTCTGATCAAGAATCTTATCTCGTGAAAAGCTCACTGTGACAATAATGTTTCTGATGAATTTGATCCCACTGGTTTCTCAATTAAGGATCTCCAAACCCGAACGGTGAGGCTCGATGTGAATCCTCCCATGACTGTACCCTCTGCGGCCGCCACTCCACCAGCGCCACCGTCATCGACGTCCGTGGAGTTGTGGCATCAGCGGCTCGGGCACCCCGGATCCAGCTCCCTGTCTCAGGTCTTGGCTTCATTTGATTTTCAGTGTAATAAATCTGCGCCACACCATTGTCACTCTTGCAAAGTTGGCAAACATGTGTGCCTCCCCTTTTATGATTCCAATAGCCAAACATATTTTCCCTTTCAATTAGTTCACTCGATGTTTGGACATCACCAATTTATAGCAATTCGGTTATAAGTACTATGTTGTTTTCTTGGATGATTTCACTCACCATGTGTGGACTTTTCCAATTCGACAGAAATCAGAAGTGTTTCACATTGTTCAGTCTTTTCTTTCCTATGCCAAAACGCAGTTCAATCTCTCTGTCCTTTCTCTGCAAACTGATAATGGGAAGGAATATGACTCTTATGCACTGCGCCACTTGCTGTCTAACCATGGCTCCATCCTACGTCTCTCCTGTCCCTATACGCCTCAAAATGGGAAAGCCGGCGTTCTTTGAACTCTTAATGATCTGCTCGCGTTAGCACAATGCTAATCCATAGTGCAGCTCCTTTGTCTTTCTGGGCAGAAGCGTTGTAGACGGCTACGTTCCTCCTCAACCGGCGACCATGCCGAGCATCGGGTACCACTACACCGCACGAGCTACTGCTGGGCACGCGGCCGAACTACGATGAGCTCCGAGTGTTTGGGTAGTCGCCTACCCAAATCTCACCGCCACCACACTTCACAAGCTCACCCAAGGTGCTGCGCTACTGTGTCTTCCGGCTATCCTCCTGACCACCGCGGTTACAGGTGATACGACATCGTCTCGCGCCGTGTGTATACGTCGCGCCACGTCGTCTTCGTCGAGGATCAATTCCCCTTCCGCGTTCACGCCATGGCGCAACCTCGCATCGGCCGCGCCCGCAAGTTTTCCGCGGGCGACGACGATCGCGACGTGCCTCACGTTGCTGCCCTGTGGCGCACCTTCTCCGGCGGCACTCATGCGCACGCCACCGCCCAAAGCCGCAACGCACACTCCCACCCCACCAACCACGCCCGCACCAACGATTTACACACCTGTGGCCTCGCCGTCCTCACCCGTACGCGCACCCAGCTCACGCGTCAGCACCACGACCGCCACCGCCAGTCTGCTTCCGCTCGCGCCCGCCAATACAAGACACCGGCTCGCCGCCCGTGCCCACGCCAGCCAGCCGTCGTCAGACGGACGCTGACGCCCACGCCGCCGCCCAACGCCCCAATGATCACGAGACGTGGACGGCATCCGACAATGCCCAACCCCAAACGCGCTCCACGTATGTCGCCGCGGTCACCAATCCCACCTCGGTGCGCAACGCCTCAAAGACCCTAATTGGAAAGCCGCCATGGAGCAGGAGTTCGCAGCACTTCAAGGGAACCGCACATGGACACTTGTGCCGCCGGCCGGCGTTCGCATCATCTCCCGGCCTACCGGGTGTTCAAGATCGCTCAACGCCGACGGCTCGACAAATACAAGGCTAGATGGGTGGTGCGAGGAACGTCCAACCCACGTGTGTGGACTTCGGTGAAACCTTCTCACCCGTCGTCAAACCAGCCACAACCGCACGGCCTGACTCTAGCCACCAAGTGTTGGCGCCCATCAATTGACGTGTCCAATGCTTTCCTTCACGGCAATCTTCAAGAACGCGTCCTGTGCCAGCAGCCCAGCGGCTTCGAAGACCAGAACCGACCCCATGATGTCTGCCTCCTATCACGGTCCCTCTACGGTCTTCGCCAAGCACCTCGAGCCTGGTTCACACGTTTCGTCGAGCACGTCGTCTCCATCGGTTTCGTTCAGTCCTGAGCAGACTCCTCGCTGTTTGTCCTCCGTCGCGGCAATGAGATGGCCAATCTCCTACTATACGTGGATGATATGATCCTGTCAGCCTCCTCACCAGCACTACTCCAGCACATCGTCGCCCAGCTCAAGTCCGTCTTCGCGGTCAAGGACATGGGGCCATTCGGTACTTCCGGCATTGAAGTTGCAGCGAGGGACAGGTTCTTCCTGTCCCAGGCCAAGTACACCGACGAAGTCCTAGAGCGTGCCGGCATGGACAACTGCAAGCCGGTGAGCACACCTACCGACACCAAGCCCAAAGCCTCGGCCTCTTATGGGCAACCTCTGCGCGACATGAGCTGGTACCGCAGCATCACTGGAGCCCTACAGTACTTGACCTTGACACGGCCGGACATCGCATGACGCCGCCCAACAGGTTTGCCTCCATATGCACGCAGCGGCGTCCATGCAGCCATGATCAAGAGGTGCTCACGCTACCTCAAGGAGCAGCGGGAACACGGCCTGCACATCAGCGCCGCCTCATCACCGACCTTGACCCGGCGTGTCAGCGGCGCCCGGCTGCCGGAACCGCAGCGATCGACCTCGACTTACGTGTTTTTCCTTGGTGACTCACTGATTTGGTTGGTCTTCTAAGCGGCGGACCCGGTCTCTCGATCAGCGTAGAATGTCTGAGGCGTGGCAAGCGGTGGCGGAATGTACATAATGGCCGACATCGCTCGGCCGAGCTACACTCGACATAACCAAGGTGGCGATCGCATCTTGTGATAACATCTCAGTGTCGCTTATACATGTCCGAGGCCAGGGTGCACCACAAAGCGCGCAAACATCGAGCTAGACATCCCACGCGAAATCTGCGAGAGAAGGTGGCGCTTCGGCGAGTT